>BMAV01017187.1:0-16267 GCA_019973955.1 Trichonephila inaurata madagascariensis | reverse complement strand
TCGAGTATTTAGAGCCTTTTTGAAGAATAACTATTCCTCCTAGTCTTTCCTGAAGTTACTATCTTCCCTATAAAACACTATATAACGTTCAAAAGGGACGACACAAAAAATTCAAATGTAAGTTATGTCAATACTATTTAGCACGGTATTTGAGCAGAAAAAATTTAATTCTTAAATGGTGGCCTAATTCATATTTCACTAAATTGCTTAAATTCGAAATATGCACGAACGCATATATGTATGCCATGCATATGCATATACAGGGAAATGCGTATAACGCGAAAACGCTTAAGACAAAATATATCGGTTAACAGGAAATAATACAACGCTCCTTACAAACTATTATGTATTTTTTTTCCCTCTTAGCACTAAACGAAAATCGCTAAAAGCGAAAAAATTTCCCTTCTGGGAATGAACCAAATATGGAAAACACCAGGCATGTTGGACTGCCCAAATTGTATTATCAGAAGAATTAATTCTTCAGTCTTTAAGATTATTTTCTATAACTACTCTAATAGATGTGTGTTGTTTTATTAAGTGACCCCCTTGTGTTGTGGATAAATTAAATATGATTTGTTCCTGTTATACAGCCTTCTTTATTTCCAATAAAACGAAGACACGACATGAGGGATTGTCATAGAAGTAGATAATGGTAATGTGTGTATTTTGTAGACAAAATAGCTCAATTTTGGTAGACAAAGACATTTTAAATCTAGTTCAAAGATAAAAAAAATATCATTGATGCAGATTCCAACAACGAAAATGAAATGAATAATGCAGTTTCTGTTCCCACGTCATCCGAAATGAGGAACATCATGAAAAGTCTGCGCAGTTATTTAGACGCGCATGCCAAAGGTGAAATGAATAACACAACGGACACCAACGAACAATTTGATGCTAAATAAAACAATGTAAAGAAAAATGTCGGATTATTTTCCAAAAACTCAATAAATGTTTTGTTTTTCAAAAATCTTGAAAATTTTGTATTAATTTTCATTTTCTTCTGAATGTTTTTGTTTCATTGATTTTTATTAAATGCATGCATATATACATATATATGTGAATAAAATGTACTCTAATAAACTTGATTTTGTTAAATATATGCATTTTTTTCCATTATCCTTTAAAACGAAATTTTTTTAACACGAAAAAATATTTCAGCACCCTTAGTTTCGTGTTAAGTGATTTTCACTGTATATGTACATACGCCATACTTATGCATATACTATATATGTCATATATACATATGTTACCATTTAAGTGTGTAATTGAGTTATTTCATAGAATAACTAGGTATTTCAAGAATTAATTTTATTTTTTGTGATTTAAAAAAGTAGGGAAAGATAAAAACTTCATTTTCTTCCCGGGTTATTCAAATTAAATATCTAGTTTTTTTTGCGTTATAAACTAAATTATTACCTAGTGTTACCTAGTTATTCTGTTAAAAAAATGTAAGAGAAAAATTAAATTTTTAAATTTTAAGAAATATTTTTTATTTTTTTCTTTTCATTATTTATTAGAGAAAAGGGATTGCTACGATGACACTTTGAATTGCATTGCATATTACTTTTGAATCATGCCCCTTTTTATATTACCCCCACATTTTTTTTTTATTGCAATGCAGCTATAAGCGTTTTTTAAAAAATTTTTTTTTAACAAAACCTGTTAAAAGAACTTTCGAGTGCCAAGTCTTTTTTGGACTGTTTTTTAATTTAAATTAGAAAACAAATTATGTATATAATGACAAAAATTTCTAAATTTTAGAATATTTTTTTTTTCCAAGTGTTTTTTTTTGTTAATATTTATTAAAAAATTTGTTATATGACTGTAAATAATATAACAAATTTTAAAAATTTTTAATTTTTTAAAACAATTTTTTTACACTTTAAAGTTATTTTTTCCAGAATGCAGCCCTTTTTGACTGTTTTTTGGGCAATATAGGTATATACTAAGTTTCATTTTTCTAGTGTTAACGATCAAGTAATCTTTAAATTTATAGCAGCAGTTGCGGGTGGTCCACAAAAAAAATTTTTTGCTGGTTCCAAAAAAATTGGAATATACTTGTTCGTAAAGTTAAAATATTTTTTTAAGGGATGCTTTGGGAAACATAATTCAAATTCATAATTAACAATAGGGAAAAGTTAAATCAACGCTACTTAAAAAAAATAATGCCATTTTTTGAATAACGCCATGGTAAATAATTTGTCCCGATTTAGCTGCATTGTTTTTTTTTACATTTTTTTGTCTCGTCTCGTTTCACATCTAATCTTTTCCCTTCCCAATGTTTCACTGTCTTGTATGTCGTTTTATATGAGTGGTCCCATTAGTGGTCCGCGGGGTTTAAATTATGAATTTACTGGTCCTTGAGGTCAAAAAGTTTGGCGACCACCGTTCTGTATAGAATACCTAGTAAAGTCGTAGAATTCAATAATTTTATATACTTTAACTGACTTGTCTAGTTATTTCGTGAAACACAAAGTTATTCTATGAAATAACGGATTTCAAAACTTGTTGCACCCGGGACTACGTTGGGAAGGGGTGTTTTTAAAAAGTGCATAAAGGGGATAATTTTTATGATTTTTTATGTCATTTAGATTAGAATACACGTATAAAATTGTTTTAAGAACATTTTTTGGAAAAATTTTTTTTTTTTTAAAAATGCAACATTTTGGAAAAAATTAACTTAGAATAATTTTTTTTCGTTTTGCGACATAGCCATCCTGTGATGCCCATTGTGCCGGGTTCCGCGTAAGTTTAGAGGTGGGATTATAAAAAGGGATGAGACATAAAATTTTAATACAACTTTTATTAAGAATAATTTTATATTATTTAAAATTTCCCTAATTTGAAAATTTTTAATTAAAGGGGGAGAGTCAACCCCCAAAATTTAAAAACCAAACGTATTCAAGTCAGATCACGAAAAACTAGACCTTTATCTCAATTAAAATTAATAATATGATTCATCTAATTATTTTATATCAAATATTACCTTTAGCTGATTCCCCTTTCCCTTTTAACTATAGAGATATTTATAAATTCCTTTATATACGATGATTCCAACTTCTTTATCGGGGGGCTTTTTTCCCTTTCCCAAAAACTATCGGACTCCCAACCCTTTGATCTGCAAGATTTCACACTAAGTTTTGGTCACCCCTTTTTAACCAGAATAATTCCAAATTATTTGTCTTCTGCTTGCCGCGTTATATTTTAAGTTTTGCCACGCTATATCTGGGTTTTTCCTGCGTTATATTTTCCAAGCTTTCCAACCCCCATATTTTGGCTTGCCGCGTATACCCCCATCAAAAGCTTCTACCCTTTTTATAGTATACTTTTTCATGGTTATTTTTTGTTTATCTTTTTGGGTTTTTTAAAAATTTTTGCCAAACCGGGCCGTCAAAGAACATGGGAGTTATGTTAGCAGAAAGAGGGATAGACGTCAAAACCCCTCCAAGAAAAAAAACGTGATTTACTTAAGGGTTCCCCAATGCCCTAAAAAATTTACGGGGTCTAAATTTATTTCTAAATTTCTTCGTTTTGAGTTTTATTTAAATTTTAATCTTAAATCCTCATTTTAACTTTTATAATTTCCAATATTTATCTTATTTTTAATTTTCATTGAAATTTTTTAATTTTTAAATTTTTAACTTTTATAATTTCCAATATTTATCTTGATTTTTAATTTTCATTACTATCTTAGAATTAAATTTTAATATTCAATTTAAATTTAAACTCGTGAAAAAAATTTTTACCCAATAACTAGGCCAACATTAATAATTACTGTTTAATTTATGCCCACTCTAAATTTTTACATTCAGTTACTTAAAATTTTTTATACACTTAAATATTCAAAAAACAAATATTCGGGGGCGCAGACCCAATTTTTAACACTGCATATGGAGCGGGTTTTTGCCCCCTTTTTGGGCTAAAATTTTATACTTTTAAGATTTTCAGGGTCAGTCTCCCCTGAAATAAAACTATTTGAGTCTCTATTTCCATAATATCAATCAATTTATATATTATTTTATATATCACAATAAATTTTCCTCTCCATCCCCACATCTTTTTAAAAAAATCCCAAATATTGGGGCAGCGGAATTACATATTGTTAGTGCCTTGACTACCCCAAAGTGTTTCCCCGAACCAGATGCCCCCAATACATAACAATACAACAACATATATATATACACATATTATACAATTACAAACTTTTTTCAAAAAAACTATTATAACAAAAAACCCAAAAGGGAAATTTTTGGGACCAAAGAAGTCATACACGGTGTAAAAAAAAATGTGTGATTCAAATTTTTTCTTCGGAAAAAATTTTTTTAACAAGTCAAAATTTCCCAAAAATTGGGGAAACACTCATTGTAGTTTTGACTTGGCTTATAACTTTAAGCATCCCCCGGGAGACTTCCTTCTTGAAAAATTTTTTCCCGGCCCAAATTTTTTTGGGAAGATCATAAAAATGAAACAATAAAACCCCGGATTTTTATATTTTTCCCTCCCACATTCAATCCAACGATGAGGTGTCATCACTTTTTTTCCCTTTCGGTTGTACTGGAATTTTTGTTGTAAGGTTTGTAATCCCTTTTGTCGCCCTTTTCCCTTTTTGATTTCCCCAACCCGTGTCCTTGGCTGGTGGGGGGTTCTTCTGTTCCCCCGTCGTGGTCTTAGACTGTAAGTTGATTTATGGGAATTTCTGCGCATTCTCTTCTGTTTTTTTTCCTGTTTTTGGGAAATAGTCCCGGATGACATTTGTTTTTTTATTATTATTATTTTTCCCCCTTTCTTTCCCAAAATTTCTTTGGGTCCATTTCCCCCTCGACACACCCCCCTGGATTTTTTTTAATACCCCTCAAATTATATCAAAAACCTTTTTTTTTTTTATTTTCATTCTCAACTGAACTAGGTAGTGATCGGGACCAGTGATTTTTTTTTTTATGGGCCCCTTCTCTGTATTTTTATATTGATTTGATTGGTTACCAACCCCTTTTTTGCCTCAAACCCCACGTTTCACCGAAAGGGAATTTTTTCTTCCCATATTTTTGGACCTATTTAACCTTTTGTTGAAATTTTTCCGAAGAAAGATTTTCCCTTTGGACTTGATTTTATACTTTTTGGGGGATACCTGTTCCTAATTCGCCCCTCGTCAATTTCCTAAAACGATATATTTCCCTTATTTTGATCTACGTTAACCGTTAATTTTTTTCCGGGATTTCCATATTTACAAAAATTTATTAAAATTTTAATTTTAAGACCCCTATAAGGTCCCTCAAATTTTTTTTTAAAATTTTTAGCACATACCTTTTTTAGGGTGAACTTACAAAGGGGGTGTTTCCAAAAGACCCAATCATTTACCTTTTTTTTGGCCCCCTTTTTACGTCTATTATTAAAAATTTTTTCCCCCCCTTCCCGTTTAATTTTCGGGGGCCCTTTGTCTAGCTTCTTTAAAGCTTTTCTGTATATCTTGGGAAATTTTTAATTTTTAACCCTTTCCCATATCATAACTAGTTTTTGGGAAAAGGTGTAATCAATTTTCGACCCCCAAAAAAAAATTCAGCCTGGTTTTTCCCCGTTGTTTCATTCAAGCCGGGAAAAAAGGGGGGGTAAGCAAAAATCACGTAAAGAATTGGGTCCCGATCGGGTTTATTAAACATAATTTTCAAAACATTTGCACTATATCTCGATTAACTCTTTTAGTCCGATTTGTTTTTGGGTCGAAGAACCCGTCTTCACATGCCTTATGCCTAATCTTTTACTTTTTAAATGCTCAAAAAATCTCGGGGTAAAATTGGGGCCATTATCACCTTTTTAATTTTATTGGAGCCCATAACGCGATATAAAGGACAAAAAAAAAATCTGCTATTATACGGGGATGAGGCCTTTTTAAAAGGTATAATTTTGCCCATTTTTTGAAAAAGATCGGTTATTTTCCAAAATATAAGGGGTTTCGTCTTATTCTCGAAAATAGGATAGTACCCAAAAATCTAAGTCACTTCTTTATTCGGGTAATCTGGGTATAATTGGGTTTAATCGACCAGTTTGGGAACGCGTTTTATAGTTATTAACTTGGCACATATGGCAGGGGAAAATATTGATCAATAAATTTTTCATGGGAAATAAAAAACGTCCCGGGAAATTTTTTGATACGTTTTAAAACTGCCTAAGTGTCCAGCGATTGGTTTTTCATGAAATTTTTTCATTATTTCATTCCTTAAAGATTTTGGAAAAGTTTCACGATTTCACCTAATGACGTTGCGGGGTGTTTCGCATAAAAAAAACAATCCTTCAAAAACGGGGAAAAGTGGGGCCAACCCCCACATATCGTTGCATTTTAACCGAGTTATCTTCCGGGTTTTCTAAATATCTATATATATGACCCAATTCTGGGTTTATTTTTTTTTCCGTTATTAATTGTTCCTTTCGAAGTAAGTACCCCAAACCTTGATTATGGCAAAATTTAAATTTTTTCACCAATTTTACTTTTTTAAATTGGGTTCCTTTTTAAAGAATGTCAGCCACTGCATTTTGAGTTCCCGGTCTATGTTCCCATTCTATATTGAATTTTTGTTTAAATTTAGTGCCCATCTAATAATCCTACTGACAAATTTTTTTCCATGTGTTAGGGGGGTTAATGCGGCGTGATCTCATTTCCCCTTTTAAATTGGGAAATTCCCAAAAAGTTCTAAATTTTTTTCAACGCCCATACTACCCGCTAGACATTTTTTTCGGACTGTGTAATTCCCTTTTCCCCTGCGTTGTTCAGTGTACGGGCGCAAAATGGGCCCCACCCCTTTTTTTGGTTAAGACCGCTCCTAAAAACCCAATTGAAAATTGGGAAATTTTAACTTAAAAGGCTCCGGAAAAATTTGGGAAATTTTAAAAATTCCCTTTTTCTACCCCCCCTGACCTCTCTTTTTGAATGCCCCTTTTTTGTTTTAAATTGGGCCAACAAATTTTTTTAAAATTTTTGTTTAAGATTATAAAGTGGTTTTCCCCCCAAACCGCATAATTTTAAAATTGGGACCACTGGGACATACCTTAAAAACCCTTGGGCACCCTTTTTTTTTGAGTTACGGGGGGTTTCACCCTTGTATTTGCCTCTTAACCCCTTTTTCTCATCCGTTTTAATTCTTCTTTTTCCAAAATTAATCCTAAATATTTCAATTCATCGCACCCAAATTTACATTTTTTTTTATTTAATGTCAATCCTTTCATCCCTTAACAAAAAAAAACTTTCCCTTTTAAAAACCCCAAAAAGGGGGGTGAATGATGGAGAGAGATTATCACGTCATCCATGTAAAACCCCACAAACCTCCCTATCAAGGTTTTTGGGTTATGCCCAAATTTCTTTGAAAATTACTGCCCCATAAACCGAATGGGGATCCGCCCTTTTGAAAGCAAAGTGCCACCCTTTTTCTACAAATGCGGCCCAACCCATATCACTGGGGTTTACTGCCATTTGAAAAATACCCACCCCCCTTTGATCAAAAAAGATGACATTATTGTTGATATGGTATGTTCCCTTAATAAATCATCTATTAAAGGGGAAAGGGGGATCGCGGGATACTTTTTGACGGAACCTTTTTTTTAGTCTACCGCAAAAACTATATGCTTCCCCGGGTTATCCGGTGGTAACCCATTATTTTTTTTGATAATACAACAGGTGACGGGGGATGGGGATTGAATTGGAACAATCGTCTTCCCCCCCGTAACATTTTTTTTATGTGAAAATCTTTATTGTTTTCTTAAAGGGGATTCAATTTTTAAGGGGCCCTTTAAGCTTGGGGTTTTTCCCGTGTCAATTTCATGGTATAAAAAATGAGTGGGTCCTTTGGGTTTTTTCGAAAATAACCCTTTTTAAAAAATAATTAAAAAAAAATTTTGTGTTTTTTTTTTTTTCATTTCCCCCAAATTTTTTTTTTGGGTAAATTTTTCTCAACTTTTTCCCCCTTTTTTAAATTTGGGTTTAACCAACCTTTTTTTATTTTAAATCTGGAAAATTTTTAACGATTTTTTTATTTTAAAAACTAATACGATTCTTGGGGGTTTAATTTTTGAAAACAATTCCCCAGAAAAGGGTATTCTAAATCTTTTTAACACATGAAATGAAATTTTTCCCTTTTGAATTGTCTGACCCAAAAAATTTTAATTTTCAATCCCCCTTTTTTTGGCATTTTCCCCCACCCCGTGCTGTTTTACCTGGGGTCGTGATTTTTTTAATTTTTCTTATAGAAAAAAATTTTCTATATACTTCTTCCGATATAAAAGATTTATCTGCTCCGGTGTCCCATAAAAGGGTTTCAAAAAAAAAAAAAAAGTTATTTAATAAAATAGGAACGTGGGGAAGTTCTAGGGTGATATAATTTTCGGGAGAAAGTCTAATTGGGTTTTCTTGTCGACATCCCTTGAGGGTTTATCAATTAAACCATTAAATTTTTCCCCTCCCCCTTTTCGTCCCATCGCCTCGATTGTTCTTTACTGAACCCTTTTTTTCTACGGTCCCCTATTAAAAAATTTCATTTCGCCATTTCGACCTGAGTAAGCCCCCGTTATTGAATCTTTGATCATTATTTTGAAACCATTCCTCCCCGAACCCCTATTATTTTTTTACGGCCATTCTCATTAAAAAATTTATTTCCCCACTTGTTATTTTTGGTTTTACGCCTTTTCAGAATTCCCCCGTTTTACCCATTAGCT
This sequence comes from Trichonephila inaurata madagascariensis, assembly GCA_019973955.1. Lineage (NCBI taxonomy): Eukaryota > Metazoa > Arthropoda > Arachnida > Araneae > Nephilidae > Trichonephila > Trichonephila inaurata. Next base: position 7,567 of record BMAV01017187.1, on the reverse strand, counting down.
TCCCAAAAATTTGGCAACCCCATGGGATTTTGACCTCGTCTTTTTATATTATCGTTCTGATAACCCCTTTTTTAATTTGCAAGAATATCTCTCTTCGAATTTTTGCCAAGACTTCTAAAAGTTGTATCGTGTTTTGTGGGTTTCTGACTTCCCAAAAAGTCCTGTATCTTTTGGTTCCGGGGCCGAATTAAAATATGATCCACCAAGTCTGCTTGGGACATTTTTAATTTAAACTTTCTATTTTTTGTAAACTATAAAACAAAATAGTAGGATCCTTATTTTTTTCCCCGCTGGGATGCATAAAACCCGAATTTTAGTTCTTTTTTTTTTTATTTTTGGGCCGCGGGAAAAGCCTTCGCAAATTTAGTTTTTTAGCTGCGCAAAAAATGTGGCTGTATTTTTGCACCAACAAAAGATCCAAATATCGAATACCAACCCTTGGGGCCCCCTTTCCCCGAGATGATTTTTATAAGACAGAAAATTTTTGGGTTTCGAAATTAGTTTTTCGATACATCGATAAACCCCCTGCAATATTCTCCGACCCTGAAAAGTACATTTCAGGTAGAACCGTATTCCACCTACATTACCAACCCAGAATTAAATATTGGTTTTGCGACAAAACCCCATCCTGTATACCATTGTGCCTTCCCCGGTTTAGAGGGGGGGATTATCAAAATGATGAGACATAAAAATTTAATACCTTTTTTAAGAATAACTTATTTACTTAAATTTAATTTGACAATTTTAATTAAAGTGAGAGTCAACCCCCAAAATTTAAAAACCACGTATTCAAGTCAGATCACGCAACTAGATCCTTTATCTCAATTATCATTAATAATCCTATTCATCTAATTACTTATATCTAATATTACCTTTTTCAGTTCTCCTTCCTTTACCTAGAGAATGCTATCTATAAACTTTATTTACGATGGTTCCAACTTCTTTATCTTAGGCTTCTATTCTTTCCAAAACTATCGGACTGCTAACTCTTGATCTGCAAGATTTCACACTAAGCTTTGTCACGCTATCGATCAGAATAATTCCACACTACTATCTCTAAGCTTGCCGCGCTATTTTCCAACTTGCCACGCTATATCTAAGCTTCCCGCGTTATATCTAAGCTTGCCACGCTATATCTAAGCTTGCCGCGTTTATATCCAAATCATCAAAGCTTCTATCCTTTTATAGTATATCTAATTTACATATTATCTTTGTTTATCTTCTTGGTATTGGGTTGGAAAAGTTTTGCCATTAATCGTGGCCGTCAAAGAACATAGGAGTTATGTTAGCAGAAAGACGCGATAGACGTCACAGGTTCTCCTTTTGTGAAAAATGCTTCTATTGTAATAATGTTTTGCCTGTTTATAGCTCAGACCTCTCTACAGAGACTTAACTGGAATTTTTGAAAAATTCACATTATTTTCAGAGTTACCACCAATTGAACTAATTATCGGCGGTTTTTTCTTAAAATTGTTCTTCTCTGTTGTCGAAAAAATATGGAAAAAACCCACTCTAGTTATATTTTTTTGAAATTCTAGTTGAGCCTCTGTAGAGGTCTGAGCTATATACAGACAACACATTATTATAATAGAAGCATTTTTCACAAAAGGAGAACATTTTGAAAAAAGGTTATTCTAAGTTAATTTTTTGCCAAAATATTGTATTTAAATATTTTTTTTTGTCAAAATGTCCTTAAAACAATTTTATACATGTATTCTAATGTAAGTTACAATAAATATCAAGAGAAAATTATCCATTTATGCACTTTTACAAAATCACGGTTCCGAATGTAGTCGGATACCTTAACGGTAACATATATACATACAACCAACAATGTCTGAAAACCTGATTCAATTGTAGAGTCCTAAGCATTGTTGTCCTAAAAAAAAAAACCCCCAACAACCAGCGGGATAATTTTTTTTGTTTTTAAAAGACATAATTTTTTTTTTTTTATCTTCGCCCTGGCTACTTTTTTCTGATTAAGGGCCCATTTAACCCTTTTGAGCCTTGGGCCCCCAAAGGGTTTTTCAAACTTTTATAACTGTTTTACAATTTAAAAAATTTTGTTTATTTGAATCGTACAACGCATCCGGGATGGGAATAACCCAAACCTTTTGAAACCCTTTTCCCCACGTCCTTAAAGCCCGGGAGCTTCCTGCACTTGGGTTTTTTTCTTGCTTCGATTGAAAAAAGTTCAAAATCTTAATCCTCTGTTTACAAGTGAGGGACGTTAGGGGTTGATGAAGTTACATACCATTTTTTTTCGCTTTTTGCTTTTCGTAATCGTATCCTAAAACCATTATAGATTTAAATTTGGTTCCTTACGGGGAATCTGCAGATGTTTTTTGTTATAAATTTAAAAAATAGATTTAAAAATTTTGCGGAATACATACACATAAAAAACTCTTTTCATATACCTTCGAAAAATTCTATATTTATCCAAATAATTGGATGATAATTCTTTTTTGTTATTATCTTCAGAATACTAATATCATAACGAATATATTTTAGAACCATTAAAAATATTGCTTATACAAATAATAATTACTTTTTTCACTGGCGTAGCTAGTTCGGGAGTGGGGCCTGTATAAAAAACCCCTTTTTGGGGTTTTTTTTAAAAAAGGGAAAGCCCTGTTAGTGGGCTGAAGTTACCCATGGGGGGCCCCCTTGGCTTGGGGCCCCATGCTTGGGATACGGCTCTATAGGGGTAGAAAACTACCCCCTGATTTTTTTCCTAACAAAAAATGAATGATAGATATTTATATTACTGTTCCTGATATTCATGTTTTTTTTAAGTAAGTTTTTAAATTAGCATCAATTTTTATTTTAATAATTTTTTATGTTTTGGGGGTTTTTGGGTAGCAATAAACTCCAAAGTTTGCTGGGTCCGAACCCGGTTGGATGATAGTTTTTTCGGGATGCGAAAATCTTTCCTGCGTGCCCCCTGATAATGTGGCATGTAAAAGATCCCTTGAGTAACACTTATGCTCTGGTACACTTGTCAATATTAAATCGCGGCAATACTTAACATCCGACAAGAGCTTGAATTAAAATTAATTCAAGCGTCCAGATTTGGCAGCGAAAGCCGCTACTATAGATGGTGCCACCATGAAATTGCTCTCACATTTTGGGACCTACCGTATCTGCAAAGGCTAAAATGTAGCCCCATTGGGGGGGACTTTATTTTTTTGTTTAAATTTTTTAACTCGTATCAAATATTTTATTACTTTTTATAATAATTGATCTCAGATTTCTGTGCGAAAGGGATTTTTTCCCGGGGGAAAAAATTTTTATATTAGTTATAATTAAAATTTCATTTTTTTTGAGAGAAAATAAGAATTTAATATACTAAAAATTTTTTCTTGATCATTATTTGATTTTATCGTAATTTGGGATACTCTCGATGAAAAATAAAAAATCTTTTTCAAAATTTAGTCTGATTAAAAGCCACAATTCCCTTCCCTTTCCTCCATTTAGAATTTATTTGACAATAAGTGAACACTTCAGACTTTTGCTATTATTTTTAACAATTTTTTTTTGCAATTACTCCCCTCTTTTATTTAAATTGAGCCATGGCTTAAAAATCAAGTTGCACATGCAAATTCAGAAAAGGACAAATCGCGCTGTACAGTTTGGGATTCATGAAAAGGGGCCCCAAATTTTTAAAAAGCCTAAAACCCTACTTTGTTTTTTAACCCCCAATTACCAGTTTTATTTTTTTAAAAAAAAGATCGTTCAAATTACCAATCTAACTATTTTTATTATTGGGAGCAAATTATGGCTCCGAAATTAGGTCCACAAACGCGAAATGAAATTTTAAAGCTTTTAAAGGATGATGGCACAAATTCTGTTATAAAAAAAAAATTTTAAAAAATCAGAAAAGAAAAATTTTTCAAAGGATTCCCTTTTCGGAACTTCGAAAAAAAAATAATTTTTTGGATGGCAATAAAAAGCCCAAAAAAAAATGTAGACAAAAAAAGTTTTGGCAAGAAAGACTTATCCTGAAAGAAAACCCTTTTTACGTCAAAAAACCCGGAAAAAGAAACTGCAGGTATCTTAATCAATCATTTGTCATCAGATGAAGAAAAAATTTGGGTATAAAAAAATGAATGAACTAGTCTGTCATTAAATGTATTCAAAAAACCGTGGGAAAAAAAGAAAATATTCTTGCCCCCTTATTTTAAAGTTACGTAAAAGGGAGATACAAAACAGGGAAACCTTTTGTAAAACGAAGATAAGATATTTCCCCAATTCAAAAAGGCAAGTTGGCCGCCAAGTGTTATGGTACGGATAAAAATGTCTTCTCAAGGCTTAAAAAGAACATTTTTTTGTAAAACCAAAAGTTTAAAAGATGCTAAATAATTTTAAGAATTGTTTTTAAGCACGTGATAAGGAGAAAGAAAAAATCTTTTTCCACCTTTAAAAAATTTTTTAACCGGGTTCCCGCCCCAAGTCACTGCAAAATCAACTATAAAATGGCTGAAAGATTAAAAAAAAAAAAAAAAATTTGTCCTCCTAAAAAAAGGGTTTAAAATTATCCCCCGACTGTGTTCTTTTTTTGATTATTTTTACGGGGGTCTTAAAAACAATTAAATAGACTTTAAAAAAAAGAAAAACTTCCCCAAAAAGGCTCAAAAAAACAAAACTAAGAGAAAATTAGAAAAATTGCTCAAAAAATGATAAAAAAATCTCTCGTTTAGCTTGACCTAAAGGTTATGTAAAGTGCACAATACTAAGGAAAACCACATTGAAAATTTCAAGTAAATAACTTAATTCAATACAAATTTATGCTCTAACACATTATTTTTTGAATCAATCTATACTTATACACTGCTGTTTGTAAAAAATGCAACGCCACGAATGAATGATCAGAATTAAATGAATTTTACAGGAAATATCAATTATAGGACGTTACGCAAAACTGTAAAAATTTCAGAGCACCCCTTTCGTGGAGTGCGCAGTGATTCAAAATGATACTGAAAGCGGTATAAATAAAAAGGGGGTTTTGTGGGGGGTTGAATATAGATAATGACATTTGTTAGTGGCGAGAAGTTTAGTGAGACCTGGTATGCCCCACGGCGAAATTTGGGGGGAAAAAATTTAAAATTTTTGGGGGGTTTTAAAAAGGGGAGGGGTTATCGGCCTTTGGAAAAAGGATTTTCCCACGCTCAATAGGTCGTGTGCTGCCGGGAAAAGTTTCCCCAGTGGGTGTGAGTTTGGGAAACAGTGGACCGAGAGCACCGAACAACCCGTAAACTAGCAGTGGACGACGAAAGGTGACGTCGGCGTGACAATAGACACCTGCTCGGCATGGCGGTGAATGACCGTACAGCTTCCTCCAGGCGGGTTTGGGAAAACCCTTGGTCTACCAAAGGATGTACTAAGTCGGCTTCGTCAATTTTGTTTACGTCTGCTGCACCGTGGATTGCGTGCAAAAAAGGGGCCCAAAACAGGATCTCCCCACGGCACACCATTGACGACTGCGTCTGCAAAGGGGGCCTGGAAACACAGAGCCCGGCGTTTATTAGCCCCAAGTTGTTGTTCACGCTTCAGTTTTGGGGGCCATGATGACCGCATTTTTCGTTAGACGTTATGCCGGTGGAAAGGGCCCCAGAGGCGTTTCGAACGACATAGTGGCCCAACAAGGGGGGTTATGGTTTTTGGGGGGGTTTCGTATCATGAACGATACAATTTGCTACGAATTGAGGGGAATTTAATATCAACAAACACGTCCGTGGGCCCGTCCCAAGTCGTTCCCTTCCCCGGGGTCCCTGGAGCTTTCCCCCCCAACAGGATAATGCACGTCCAAATGTTGCAAAAACCCGTTCAACCTTTTTCAGCCCAAAACAAACAACTTTTCCCCTTTGGGCCCGCTTATTCGCCCAATATGTTGCCTTTTTGGAGTGTAGGATTTGGTTGGGCGGGGTATTGTCGTGACCCGCATCCTGCAGCTTCAAAAGACGAACTTTTGTTGCGATACAAGCAATATAAATTTTCTTCCCGCAGAAAAAAAATCTTTTGACCCCGGGTGACACGTCGTATAGGGAGCACTGATTTAAACCCTGGTGGTACATAAAAAATACTGATTTCAACCTTTAAAATTGTTTTTTTTTTGTTTTTTTTGCTTTAAAAAAAACTGTCATTTATTTTTTACTTTTAATACAAGTCGTTTGTGCATTAAATTTCATTTAATTCGTATTCCCATTTTTATTTTTACAAAAAATAGCATTTAAAGTAAAATATTTTTTAAATTTAAAGTATTACATATTTGGTATTATAACAAAAAAATATAAAAACCCCCAAAGTAAAAAATAAAAAAATTAAAACAGGTTATTTCAATTCCATAAAAGATGGGCGATCATGGTATTGTCAAAGTTATCAAAAAAATAAAACTAACAAAAACACAGAAAGTTTTGCTAATAAGGACATTTTAAGCATGATTCAATTAAGCACGATATTGAAAAAATCTCATCTCGTTCTCATTTGGGGCCCGATAAAGTGACTATCAGAATAATTTTAATTATCAAATGCTATTTCTGGAAATATTCTCCGAAAAACTGGGAATATCGAACTATGGGCCAACTAGAAGCAGCAATGGCATGGCTGCATTATTATGCCATTTCGTCTTCCATGTCTGGCCTGGTCTCCAATATAAAAATCATTGCCCCATTTGTCAAAACATCGGTCAGTCTCAGTTTGGAATTGTATTTACCTTTTATTTGGGAAGGGCCTTTTTTTCAGTTTTGTAACGCCAGGGGTTTTAACCTCCCCCGGGACCCTTTGGCACATCAAGCTGTCCCCCATTTCTAGAGCACCCCTCTTCCTCCTTCAGTTCTTACTTTTCTTGTTTTGTCTCGAGAGGGATTTTCACTTAACTTTCGTACTCTTTTTCCCTTTTCTTTGTCTTTGCTGTTTGGATAGTCTTTCCACTATCCACTACCTATGGACCCACCGTGTTATGGACTGACAGTCGTAAGGGAAGAATAGTGGTTTGGTTTGGTCACTCTTGTTAATTTCCTACTTAACGGCATCACGGACCACCCACCCTTTTGTATAGTACAGTGAGTTAATGAAATCGTTTGCAATTAGTATATAAATACTCAACCTTTTCTACTGGGCCCATTTAGGGGTCACTATTTCACGCGGGGGCCATACCCAAAATTTTTTATCCACCAGCCCAACTGGGGTTGGGGGGGGGTGCTTTAAGACCCAAAATAACTTGGGGAAATTTAAAAAGGGAATCGATCAAATATTATAACCCCCGTTTTTTTCTATTTTAATAATTTTTTTAATTTTTATTTTTTTCACAAACACTAAATTAAACATTTAAAAAAAGTCCTTCACAATTTCTGCATCAGTATAAACGGTTTCATATGATTACCCCATAATATAACAAAACTTCATAGGGTTTTTTTTGTTACCGCTGTAATAGCACCACTGACAAAACTGTTGCAGTTGGAAAAATTTTCAAAAAAAACCATTTATTAACTCCGGGAAAAAGGTTTTTTAGGAAAAAGGGATTGAAGTTCCCGTTTATTGGTTTTCTTAAATGCAGCATTTTCGTAAC
>BMAV01017186.1:146757-154317 GCA_019973955.1 Trichonephila inaurata madagascariensis | reverse complement strand
ACCCCCAGATGGTTTAAAGAGCTTCTATTCCTTTTCTTTGTAGTTTGTGACATGTGGAACAAATGGTGGCAGTAAACTAATTGAAGAATGTAAAGCAAAAACTTAGTACTTCAAAAAATGATAGATATTCTTCAAGAAATTCAAAATATGACAAATGAGAAAATTAAAGAATGGTGAAACGTCTCACACTGCAACTATATCCGAAAATACCTCTATGGAATGTAATATGCATGCCATTTTAAGAACAAGCAAAAATAATAAGCTTATACTAATGTGGAAAAATATTTGTTCCTTGAGCTTTGATGCTGTTCTGTTTATGGCCTCAAATATGTTAAATTAACTGTCTAAAAAAACCTAAAATGGTCGTCATTATTGTCTACAACGATTAATCAACAACCGTTAAATGCTGCAGGTTCTTACAGCAATTATGGAAAGGGTTATTTCCATCAAATACACTAATTGCCGTAAAAATTTGTGCTCCAAGAAAGAGTTGTCAGTATAAAACGAAATTTTATGTACATAACTACACCGTTGTTCAAGGGCGTAGCTACCGCCGTATCAATGATGCGGGGCCCCCAAGCTATATGGGCACCAGAATGGGTATTATTTTGACACCAAGTAATTTTTTTAAAAGCGTCATTTATATTTATTTAAAGGGCCCCAAAAAAATTTTGATGGGCCCCTCATTTACTAATACGTCTGATATAAGTATGGTTCCGAATAAAAAGCAAAATGATCATTTATTGTAGAAAAAATTACAAATGAATGGAGGTTTTTGTTCCCTGTAAGGGGCCACACCTCTTTAGCATGAATGCATGATGTGATACGGTCATACATTGAAGTATTCAAGTCCCGCATGATGTCCTGCGACATTTCGTTCCACAGTTGTTGTAAACGCGTCTGTACTTCGACCAAACTCGTTAACTGTCCAATCTTCTGTCCTTAATTGATCTCAGATATGATCTATCGATGAAATATCTGGGAATCGAGCCTGTCAGGTATAAGTGGAAATGTTGAGGAGACAGTCTTATGAAACCATTGCTGTGTGTGGTGAGCATTGTCAGTAAATATATAGTGTATTACTTTACTCTGCCTCTTTTTTTTGCTACGCTGTTAATGGACTTATAATTGCATTTTTTGTTTTTAACACAATTGACAATACTTTTGATGTTGAAAGTCTCATTCCCATCAAAACGAAAAGCATCTATTGAAACAGCAAGAAAAATATTTTCGTGTTTCAATTTCCATTAAAGATGCGAGTTTCTCTTGGTGGGTACTACCTGTATTTGAAACTGATCAAGTATCGGCATCGAGTAATCGATTCTTCAAGTGGCAAGAAATTAAAACGCATTTTCAAGCGGAAAGGAATCGTGACCTTCATCTTTTGACTGATTTCGCTCAAACGCTTTCGATTGGTTACATCTTTGACGCTTGTTGTTTTACTCTTGGATGGGAATGAGAATACAGCTTATAAACGTATGTGACTAATTATAAAATACTGTATATGTTTTTGCAGCCTTTTTGGCACCTTCACCATGGACGTGATTGCCAGTGCCGCGTTCGGGACAAAGATTGATTCCCACAATGATCCCGACAATGAATTCGTCAGTAGAGTCAGGGAGGTTTTCCTGAAAATGACCTACTTTCGCATCATGCTGGCTTGTAAGTATACATATGAAGAATTAACTCTTCTATTACATATGCCGTTGGTGTGTTAAAATTTTTTTTGAGGAGCTAAACTTGCGTGTGACAACTTTCTGTGACAAAGGGTAAATTGCAATTACATTGTCTGAAAAAAATGTTAGTACACTGTTAACACACAGATTTTTGTTAATTTATCTAGGATGAAAATTGGGGAAGCCATAGTTTTCAAATAGTACCATGTATGATTTGATAGATTATTAATTATGGACATAGGACTATAAATCTAGATATATTGTTATAATTTTGATTTTACTTCTAGCAGAAAATATTCCAAGCCTAAATATAGAATTAAGTTTAATTCAACGAAATGATGTGTAATTACAGTACTTATATCATTTATAGTTCTGTGCTCTATTAAATTCAGAAATATTACATAAAACAATTTACCATGACCAAAATAAATTTGTCTTCGATTCTTTAATAAAGGAGCTCATCCGACCACAAGTAAATAGAGTAGTAGGGAGAAAAACACGACACACAGTACTGTGTGGCAACCAGTTAAACAGATACCGAAATGCCAAGTGACATTAGCAAACCCCAATCTCTTTTCGTGATGTTCAGTTTACACATATTGATGAATGAAGCTTTGCAAAACATAATAAACTGATTCTACTAAAGAAAAAAAATTGTGATTGCTTTAACTGCTCCATTGTTCACTATACAATGGACATGTCATTCGTCAATCCTTAATCATTTCTAGTGCTTGGTTGAGGTAAGGATGCACCCAAGTTGCCTATTACAACGTTTCAAAAAAATCCATTTTGCGGTCATCAGACGGATTGCAACATGCAATTAGAAAACCGGTATTGCATTGCTTCGTATTTAAAGTAAAACATCATCTTAATTTTCCGTTAACTTGAAGTAGTAACCATATCTGTAGTATCTGAAAATGCTGTTGGTGAGAGAGTATGGGATGCTGGCGCGACTTGGTAGGGGTTAATGTATTTTGGAAGAGGCTTTGACCCCAGGGAGAAGATTGTTTGACTCCAAAAGGGATGGCCGAGGGAGGAAAAGGTCCTTTGTTTTGTTTAGCGCAAAGCGCTAAAACTGTGTCGGGGCGAAGAAATTGAGAACGTCGGTGAGAAACCGGGTGGTCTGGTAAAATGAGAATAGAGTCTCTTGGGAGTGATTTGAGGTTGTAGTTTTTGATTATTTTCTGATTGTGTTTAATCAATAGAACTTATGTTAATAAAGATGATATATTTAACCAAGAAAATGTATTAAGCAAGAGATTTATTTGTGTGTGTGTATTGGTGAGAAGTTATTAAGAGAAATAAAAATTTATTACAATATCAATAGTTTTTCTTCTTTCAAATGGGCTGCATTTCGACAGTTTAGCCTTTTGCAAACACGGCAAGTCCCCCATGTGTAAGAACCATTTCATTGGCGGTACCCTCTACTGGCGGCTTTCGCTACCAAAATTTTGACGTCGGATGAAAAATATTTCTGTGATTTAATCTTGCTGAGAATGCCAGAGACAAATGGATACTGAAGGGATCTTTTACATGCCCTATAATCATATGACACGCGTGCCTACGAGTTTCATATCTGGAAAAATCTATCGACTCCAGACAGGATTAAACCCGCAACCTTTGGCATACGAGGCAGCTTTTAAGCCTTTGAGCCAACTATACTAACTATACTATGCGATGCACGTTAAATCTGTCGAGAGCTGGAACGTCCTCCCGTTGGTGTGGTGTGGTAGTTAGGAGAGGGGGTGCCAGCTCAGGTGTCGTCCAAGTCACTTGACCATGGTTCAAAATTACGTGGTCCGTCGCCAAAAGCCCTCGTGTAGCTGAATAGTGCGACGTTAATATTCAATCAATCAACTAATTATACTATGTTGTGTGTTTCACTCATATTTAACCTAAGTAAAATAGGAACTATTTTAATAATGCTTTTGTTTTTATACAAAAGAGTATTTTATTTTAAGTATCTGTGTACTAAAGGAAAATTCTAATAAATATTTTTAATCCATCGATTAGTTCCTATTTTCGATAAAAACCAATGTTTCAAAAATAATTTATTTTCTGTTTGCAGTTTGTACTCCTTGGTGGCTGATTAAATGGATTCCCTTCTTCGAGAACCCAATGAAAATGGACAGAGATGATTTCTTCAGAGATGTCACACGTAGTGTTATTAAACAGAGAAAGGAGACTGGAAGAGTAAGAGAATTTACCTGCTACATATTCTATGGATTTACTACTTTTGCTTTTACAGATTGTAATAATAATAATGCTAGTAGTATCCCATATACAAATAGATTTCCTTTTATACTACTCGAGCCAAAAAGTTCCCGGAACGGTCCCCTAAATTAACGCAGGTGTTCGTTGAGGGGAAATATCTGTTTTGGGGTTGGCAGCACTAATAAGGAAAACACACAATCATCTGGAATTCATTCCCTGTACTGTTGGCGTTCTGACAAAGCGAATTTTTCATTCGTCTGATTGTGCAATGTCGTCTTTGGAGCAGAATATGCAAACATCAAATTCTGTTGATTTTTTGCTCTTTGTTTTTCTCAAATCCTCTTTTGATCGCTCAAAACGCTGAAGAGAGCATACGGAAATGATTCGAGCACCAGGGGACTTTTACCTGTTTCCATGGATGAAAATGAAATTGAAGGATCATCGTTTTGTGTATTCTGATGAGATTATCCAAAATGTGACGAAGCAACTGAAAGACTTCTCAAAAAATGAGTTTCGGGAGTGTTTTGAACAGTTATAGAGAGGAACACAGGAACAAGTGTGAGGATGAAGGAGGGCTGTACTTTGAAGTACAATAAGATTAAATTATGGTTCTGTTTATTAATAGTTTGTAATTTTCTTATTTCGGGAACTTTTTTACCCTTCTACATTGTATTTATAAACATCGCATACATTGTATTTGTGAAAAGGTCCACGGAGTTCTGATAAATTTTTAGATGATGCACTGGATTCCTTTTGAAAATAAAACTAAGGAATGGAAAATTCTTAATGTTGGCATGATTTCTCATTTCAGAGATACAATGACTTTTTGCAAATCCTCATGGACTGCGCAGATGAAAACGCTCAATCTGTGAATCAGGAGGCATTTGAAGACGAGACCGACCGTTTCGGAAGCATCACGAACAGTGCATTATCTCCAACTGCAAAATATAAAAGTAAGCAAATACTAAACAGTGATTGTTTCAACTTGTCAAATGTTTAGGGTGATAGCTGTATTCTGACCATAGAGTTTGCAACTTTCATCACATGTTTGAATGATCTAAATTTTTTAGTGCCAAAATAGGAGTGAGGATGGTAAATTACTAAGGGATACTTGTTTTATTTCAGGTCATCAGCTGTTCCTTTAGTATTTTAGTTGGCTGGTTAAAATAATAATTTGGACTTGTAATTGTCATGTAGAAGATCTTATATTTTTGAGCACCGTCATGTCTAGTGACACTGACATACATTAAAAATTCTACTGCTGAAAGTTTTGCCAGCAAATTGTGAATGCCAGCAAAGGTGCACTCATAACTGTCTTTGATTCAAATTCAAGAACGGTCGAGTAACCCAATGGGTATACGTACTCAAACTATATAATTATTGCTTTAAATTTTCTATTATAATGATAAACAGTTATGTAGCAAGCGGTCACAAATCCTTCACGTTGACATTGAATAGATGTACTGAGTGGGGGCCAACTCAGATGTCGACTCCGTCTTCTGGACGTGATTCAAAAGTGCAGCCTGTTTTGACTATTGGCAAGAAAGCCTGTGAATCAAGTAGAAAAGAGCTGCCGGAAAAATTCAGTCTTAGTTAAGAGTCTATTTCACTCTTATTGTGACATATAACGTTAACAATGTATATTTTTTGAAGTTTCCTTATATTATATTTATGAATTTATACAAAATCATACTTTTCATATTTACTATCTTATGACAAACTTCGGTATAGAGGTTAATGGTTGTCGTTGCGTAATGTTAAAGAATAGGACCCTCACTCGGAATAATTTTTCTAATAATATTAATTACTCCTCCACTAATATTGAATTTTGGTTTCGTTATTCTATGGGGAAAACTGCATATTTTATCAAACTACTAATTTCATTTCAGTTGATCTAATTTTCTGGTATAAAATGAATTTCACACCTCGTAATATTATACCTTGGTCGTGATGAGTACCGCTTAAGACCCATCGTGTAAGGGGGTTGCACATTAAGCGTGTCGAGAGCTCAAACGTCGTCCTATTGGTGTGGAAGTTAGGAGAGGGAGGTGACAGTTCAGTCGTAATCCTTGTTACTTGGCCATGGCTCAAAATTACGAGGTCCGTCATTAAAAGCCCTCGAGTGGCTGAATAGGGCGACGTTAATATTCACTCCCGCACTCACTTGGTCGTGATGAGGACGACACCTAAGCTGGCATTCCACTTCTACGCCAACTTGAGAGATTTGAGACACAACTTATTTATAGTGTGCATGATAGTCTCTCACGCTGGATCTTCTAAAGCACCAGGACCCGACATTGTCGAATACGAGTTAGCAACCTAGACTGTACTAGGTTATTATGTCCGCTTTTTAAATGTGAAGAATTTGCATAAATTACACACAAAAAGAATTTTTTTCCCTTCCAGAAAATAGAGCATTGCTTAATCTCTCAAAACTATTCGTTTTGTATTTAATTTATATTAACAGCGTGTAATTTTATTTATATTACTATCTCCTATGTTTTTGAAAACGAAGTATGTATTGCTTAATTGCAAATAACTAACATTTGAATGAAACAAAAAATGCTACTTTTTAAGTTAATATTTGTATTAACTATATGAAATGAGGGCGCATGTTATCTCTACTCATCCTATTATTCTCTTGAAGTAATTCTAGTCTCCCATTCCCTTTCGAAGAAACGCTTGGAGATTTCAAACATAATTATATTGTTATTAATTGAAGGGTGTGGAATTTTTAAAATAAAACTCATACAATTCTTTTTCACAAATAATACGAGGGCTGTTAATTAAATAGTGGCATCTTAGCCTAGAGGAGCTCGCAAGAGAGTGGGCATGCTTAAATAAGATATGAGAGCGGTAAGGTGGCACTGTTGTCGATTTGTAGAGTGCAAAAAACAGTCGATGTAGTTAGAAGGGTATTTGTTGTGTAGTGTTAAAGTGAAGAGTTTCGTTTCAATCGCTCTAAAGAATATTTTCAAGAGTTGATCAGTGGTCGTGGCTTCAAATCGAGGTTGCCCGTGGCAGAGATGCAATAGAATGTTATCTAGGATTACTGGAAGCCTGTGGCGAAAATGCATTACCTTATAGGACGAGTACACGAGAGGTTAAAGCGTTTGGTTCGGGTCGGAAGGAGACTGCGTATTTGCAACGCACAGGTCGGGCCTCCTTTATTCAAGATCGGATTGACATCCTGAGCAGTCTTCCTCTCCGTAGACCGTCGATAGACTGATACATGTTAATTGCAAAACATGTTGCATGATAGTGCTCGCTGTCTTGTCGAAAACAATGTCACTCTCCTATTGCGACGGTGGCAATGAGAAATAATGGAACATCCTCCCTACTCACCAGTCATGAGTCCTTGTGACTTCGATCTGTTTCCGAAATTGAAGGAACCTATCCAAAGCAGCCTATTTCATGTCATTTCATCCGTACGCGCATATTAGGGCTGTCCGTCGCTGACATTAACAATCAAAGCCCGACAAATGGTCTTCAACGGCTTCTGAACATTTGGCAAAAGGTTATAAACTTTGCTGGTGATTTACGTTGAAGAAATATAATGTAGTTGTACTTGAGGGGTCATTAAAAATTTATTTATACATGTGTTGCCATTACTTAATTTATAATACTAGTATAGCAATTAATGTTATATATGATCTTCTAAAAATTCCAT
>BMAV01017186.1:131757-141757 GCA_019973955.1 Trichonephila inaurata madagascariensis | reverse complement strand
TTTTACCAAATTAAAAAAAAAAACCCCCCCTTTTTTTTAAAAAATTGGGGGAAAAAATTTTAAAGGGGCCTTTAAAAAGGGGGTTTTTTTTTTTGGGAAAAAAAATTTTTCCAAAAGGGGAAAAAAACCCCAAAAATTTTTTTTATTTTGGGTTTTTCCCCTTTTCCTTTGGTTTTTTAAAAAATTCCCCCCTTTTTGGGGGGCCCCTCAAAAAAATTTTTTTTTTGGGGGAAAAAAATTTTTAAAAAAAAATTTTTTATTTTTAAAAAAAAATAAAATTAATTTTTTAAAAAAAATTTTTTTGGGGAAAAAAAAATTTTTTTAAAAAAAAAAATTTTTTTTTTTTTTTTTTTTTAAAAACCAAAAAAATTTTTTTTTGGGTTTCCCCCCTTTTTTTAAAAAAACCCCAAATTTTTAAAAAAACCCCAAAAAATAAAAAATTTTTTTTCCCCCCCAAAAAATTTTTTTTTTTTAAAATTTTTTTAAAAAAAAAAACCCAAAAAATTTGGTTAAAATTTTTTTTTCCCCCAAAAAAAAAAACCCCCCCCCCCAAAAAAAACCCCTTTTTTTTAAAACCTTTTTTTTGGGTTTTTTCCCCTTTTTTTTTTTTCCCGGGTTTTTTTACTTTTTCCCCCCCCGGGGGCCCCAAATTTTTAAAAAATTTTAAAATTTTTCCCCCCCAAAATTGGGAAAAAAATTTTTTTTAAAAAAAAATTTTTTTTTAAACCCCCAAAAAAAAAAGAAATTTTTTGGGGGGAAATTTTTTTTTTAAAAAATTTTAAAAAAAACCTTTTAAAAAAAATAAATTTTTTTAATTTTTTTTAAAAAAAAAAAATTTAAAAATTTTTTAAAAAAGAAAAAGGAAATTAAAAAAAAAAGGGGGGGAAAAAAAAAAAATTTTCCCCTAAAAACCCAAAAAGGAAGGAAAAAAAAAAAAGGGGGGGGTTTTTTTTTCCCTTTTTTAAAAAAAAATTTTGGGGTTTTTTTTTTGCCCCTTTTTTTTTTAAAAAAAAAAAAAAATTTTAAAAAACCCCCGGGGTTTTTTAAAATAAAATTTTTTTTTTGGGCCCGGGGTTTTTTTTTTCCCGGGGAAAAAAAAAAAAAATTTTTCCAGATTTAAATCCCATCGAACATGTGGGGTGCGGGGGGGCAAAGCCACCCTTACATCACCCCTGAGAACCCAACAACTCAAACAGATTTGATTGGGGAATGGGCACCCACCTCAAAAATGTTTTCCACTGGTTCTGGTATGGGAGACGGTGCGAAGAAACCATTGTAAGGGACATATATATTTTAAAGGAATACCCTTGGTTCTTCCTGTTGGATAGACAATCATGAGTCGCATACTAGGTTCAATAAAGTTGTTTTGTTTGATTCCATACCGTATGGTTGTTTTCCCTTTTTTAAGGGCCCAATTTTTTCGTACCATGTACATTCCTCCCTCATTTCAAAATTTCAAGTTCTCAGATGTTTTTTCTGAATTTTGGGAATAAACCCCCTGTTGTTTAAAATTTTTTCCCACCCGTGTATTTAAGTACATAAACAAGATAAAATTTTTCAATTTTTTAAAGAAAATTTAAAAAATATTATTTTTTCCCTTTTAAATTTTAAAAAAGAATGTTTTAAAAATAAAAACAACTATATTTTCTTTATTTTTTTGCTTCACGAATGTTTAATTTTTCAACTGATTTTAAAAACCATCATTTTCATCGCAGCATATTTTGAAAATAAAATCTCTTTTATGAGAAAAATTTTTTCATGCTGATATAATAAATCTATTTATATATCTCCCCCGAGAACAAAAATAAAAAGTTAGTAAGCCCCATGTTCAGTTTTTGTTTAAAAATTGAAGTAAAAAAAAATTGGAGATGAAGACTTGAAATTTATTTTTTTTTTTCTGCTTACAATATATAGAAAAACCCCTCATACATGTAATTCCACTTTTACAATTTGGCAATGATTTGAACAGTTGTAAAATTTTTGGCAAGGGGGGTTTTTATTTGCCATTAGAAAAAAAGCCTTGTTTGTTATTTGGGAAAAAAAAAAGCAAGTGAAAGATTTTGAACAAATTAAACCAGTTTTAAAAGAACACTTTCACAAGGATGGAAGAAAATTTTTTGGGCTACGTCTTTTTACACTATTTTAATTCAAATGGAAAAAAACCACGAAAATTAGAAGATTGGGGAAAAAAACATTTTTGAAATGTTTTAGAAAGCAAACATTCAAAAAATGTTGAAATATATAATAATATGTTATGTTGCTTTTTACAGAAAAGGAATGGTAGAAAGTTATGTAAATTTCAGGGGCTCATATCATCTGGGAATGGAAACGATCCAAAAAACTCCTATCCTGCAACATTTTAAAAAAATGTGGGGAAGGGGCCGGGAAAGGGCAGTACTTTGTCTCGGGGGCGTATAAAACCAAAGTATTAGGTCGCCGCCAACGGAAACAGTTTTAGCAAACGGGTGATCTTACGAGGGTAATTATTGGATTGAAAAGAAACGGGTCCATAGTCAAATATAGCTATTTCCTTGACGCATCTTTGGATACTAGTTAAAGATCATTGGAACGGGGGAAGGGCTTTGTAGGGGCTAGGTGATCGTCGACACCGTGGGTTGACGCATCCATTGAAAAAAGGTGGTAGCCCCAAAGCTTCTCCCCCATTTTGCCTGTGGGCCCCAAACGGGTTCTTTTACAAAATTTTTTCTCGTTGTAACTGTCGATTGGTTGTCCCCAAAAACCAACGTTAAGAAAAAATTTCCTTGATCTTATACCAGAGGACATTTGCATTACCCGGGGCGACGACGTGGGCGACGGAATGGCTCAGGTTTGTGTTTTTAGGTGCGTTTTGCATCTGACGTTGTTACAGTTCAACACAATCGCTTCTGTGGAACGCCCGAACTCGCAACAAGATTGCATCATGATTTGGGGAAACATCGTGTTTGATAACAAGTCACATTGAGATTCGTATTTAGGTTACAACAATGACCCAGTACGGGCAATGTTACCCATCAATGTTCTGAGGCCATTGAACTCCCTTTCCTTCGGGAAGGGAAACGGTGTTATCCTTCTGGTAATGAATGTCTTTTAGAATCAAGATAATGCCCGACTGCACACTGAAAACATCAGCCAACATTCACTGCAAGATGCACAAACTCCTTTCTGGTCACTATTGTTCCTTGTTCTCTCCCTATTCGAGCAGATCTGGATAGTGATTAGATGTTGCTTACATGTCCTGCCATCGTCGCTTTCAGAGGATGAACTATAGAAAATGGCTGACAGAAAATTGAGAATCATTCCTCAGGACGCCATTCCTACTCTCAGTGACTGTACTTAAAACCATGTTGCTTCATGTATTATGATCCGCGGAGGCCTTACAACCTGCTGAGCTTACGTAGCTCTCGCTGTTTGTTACAAGTATCATTTCAAAATAAGCATGTTTACTGTTCGATGCCCTATTTTTCGAACTTCATAGAGTTTCTTCACATATATTACCTCCTTCTCGGTGTTGCATTTTTAATGTCATGTAGTGTATTTGTTACTCTCCTTAAATACAATAACCTTAAGCGATTATCTAAAGGTACTGACATATATTAATTTATGAAACTTATCGTTTATCCAATCATGCAAAAAAGGAAATAGATGTAATTAGATTTAGATTACGATATACACTTAGATTTCGTATTTAAAATATAATACTAACTGATTAACTATAAATCTTTTGTCCTAAGTTTGTTACTGTTTACCATCTGTTTGTTATAGAAGCAAGCAGACGAAGAAATTAAAATGAAGAAGAAACCATCCACTTAGGAAATGTTATTTATACCATGCATAAATATCATTAAGAAGTGTATAGCAACTTAATATGTATCAACTTGTATTCTTCCAATTTTCCTTAACTATATTAAATAAAAAGTGTGTGGGGAGATTTTGTTTTTGCCTCTTTAATGCCCTTTTTAATTATGAAGTAGAATACAATAACAAGTTGCTCTAAAATTTTTGATTGGTTTGATGTAAAAGCATAAGCATATATTTTCAACCTATTGACCAATGTGTTATTATAATTTATGTGTAATCAGAGAGAGAGAAAGAGGAATTGGTAAAATCACTGAAAATAGCGTCAACTTAACGCCCTATTTGTCTTTAGACTCGTACAGTGTACCCTAGATATCTTTGGAGCAGATTTGAGGGGTCAAACTAATACTTTAAAATAAAAGATAGTGAGTATAAATAAAATTCTGTCGCCTTTCCAGTGTAGTGGTTAGCGACACTGACTGCTGTGACGTAGAGCCTGGGTTCAAATCCCGGAGAAGGCGTAGATGATTCTAAATGTGTAGTGTCTTTGCGGCAGGGGGGCTACTCTAAGTATAGCCTCGAGCGGCAAGTCCTCTCGTGAAGTTGGGGAAGGGGAAAGAAGTGGGAGGCTCCTGCCCCTAGAGTGTTTTCCCTCAAAATTGGGGTGGAACCGAGCTAAAACGTCTTGTAGATAAGAATGGCAGTCAATTAATGGTATCGTTAGCTACCGCTAACGATAGGCGTACATCTAGCCCTTTGCCGAGAAGAATTTCGTGGTCCTCGATCTGACATCGTCAGACAGGGGCATTAATAACAACAACAACAAGTAATTCATCTGATTTTACTGATACATTTTTTACGGTAATGCGATTACGTAATGATTCTTTTTATTTATACTGTTTTCCATTATGTGACTGATTTAAGAGATATGAATGAAAAATACAATGAAGAGGATCAAGGTAAGAAGTACTCTGATGGTTAATTTCATATTTAAAATTTTGTAACTGAATGTTTCAGGGCCGAGAGAGCAGCTACGGAAGACTACGTACTCGGTGATACCGGAGTAACGGTTGAAAAGGGCATGAGAGTCATCATTCCTATTTATACCATGCATTACGATTCAGACTTCTTCCAGGACCCAGAGACCTTTAATCCAGAGAGGTAATCATTTATTTTTCCTTTGTGAGATAGTTTAGAAATCTAAAACGAAAAAGGTATTTCCATTAGCCCCTTTAAACATTTTTTGTTGTTTTTTCCCCTTCTTTTCGATATTTTTTTGCCCAATCGGGACGGGTTTTGTCAATACCATTGTAAAAAACCCCTTTGGAAAAAGAAAAGAAGACGGGTTAAGTAACTGTAAATAGCATTTAGATGACTGGACGACATTTGAGTAGCTATTTCGAATATCTCAAGCTTTAATGCTGCTCGAAAGATTTTTGATACTTAGTCAAATTTAACGTTTAATAGTTCTCTTATTCAAAGTTAGTTGTGATTTACTCGTTGTACAATGATAAATATATACCCTTCCTAAGTCTCATTAGAAATAAAATTAAAAAAAATGCTGAAAAGGTGTGCCAACAATTGAAATTTATCGTCGAATTCAAACTGTGTGCGGGGAAGCATGTTTCAAACGGATCACTGAGTTCTTGTGGTGTACCCACAAAATACGACGGATTTTCCTCGCCCTGAACCTATTCGATACAAAAAGCAATTTTTTGTACAGACCTATCGAAAGGGTAAAATTTTTCCAAAATTTCTCAACTTTATGAGTTTTTACCATGAGATTCTTTTCCCATCCCACAAAGACCCTGGGCTTTGGGAAAAATTTTTGTACACAATGAATAACCCTACACTTTCGCAACGACGATCAAAAACTTCCCGAAACGCCCCAAAAAACGTATCCCTATAACATTAATAGCCCCTCCCGTATAAAATTAAAAGGTTTAAAACGGGGGCCTTACACCCAAAAACGATGCCCGGGGCCTTTTCCTATCCCGGGGAACCATCGTTTTTGTTGCTGGAAAGAAATAGTTACCGCGTTTCATCCATAACCCCTGTGTGCTTTAAGAATGGACTCCTATCCTTCTGGTATTGGATCAGTTTTAAAAAGAAAAAAACGTCGTTCCCGGAAGTGCAGGGTTATCCATCGTGTACAAATTTTCCGATGTTTTGGGATTTTGGGTGCGGGACGAAATGAAAGAAACAAAATGATCCTTTGAAAAAATTCTTCCCCCAACACTGTTTTGAATTCCGACGAAAAATTTTCAATTTTTGGAACCCCTTTTTTAAAAGATTTTGCCCTTTTGGAGGGGGCCCGGGGTTTCTTTTTTCTTTCCCAGACATTTTGGGAAAGCTGGTACCACTTTTAGTGTGGCATCATATAGGTGGATATCAATTGCCACAATGTAATTTTAACATCCAGTTTTCTCCCCAGAGAGAGGCTCCTGAGCTCTGACAATGCGAAATTGCCGAGAACACCAAAACCAAACAGACACTCTAGGGATCTTTAACATGTCGCATAATTATACTACATGGACGCTGTTTTAATTTTCGGGGAAAATCTATCAATTGGGGGCCCAGGTTGAACCCCCAAACGGGCGCCAAGGATGCCAATTCCCAATACCCAACCGGCAACTTTGGGATAAAAAAAGGGGAAAAATTTCCATTATACTTGGTTGAAGCATTACCCTATTTTTTGGGGTTTTTAAAAATTTTTTGAAATGTAGAAAAGGTTCGAGGGAAAATTTCACATTTGGGGGTTTCGTCATATCCGGGCCCGGGTGCCCCAATTCGGGCGAATGGGAACCTTTTTGTCATCAAAAATTTCCAACGCAACTCTTTTTTAAACTAATTTTTTCCCCCTTTTTTCCCAAAATAATACCACCGAGAAATTTGAAACTTGGGGATGTTTTGCGTTCATCGGGTCTTACCAAAAAAGGGGGGGGGCTACCACAGAATCAACTATGTCTCCTTTCCCACCCGAAAATTTCCCACCCTTTTTTGATTAATAAGGAAAAGGGGATTGTTTTTAAAAACGCTGTTGCTTTTTTAAAATTACTTTTTCCCCCCCTTTTGTTGAAAATTTCCCCTTTTTTTAAAATCAAAAACTTCAAAAATAAATAAATAAATAAATTAATGTCGGGTTTTAAGGTTCAGATTTTTAGGGGTTTTTCCCGTAACGTAAAATGTTCTGTATTTCTACCTATAATGAAACGAATTAATTTGTGACTGAGGGAAATTTTTTTTTTGTTCGTTACTTAATGGGATCCCCCCGGGGGGATCCCCTCATCCCGCAACCCAGATTTGCAGACAAATGATTGGCCACTGAGCTCTCCTAAAAACCTAATTTCCGTTCCCAAAATATTATAATCAAGCACCCCAAAATCTTATAGAAGAAAAAAGATCTGGGAAAGATACGACGTAATTAAAAACATTACCAAGTTAAAATAGGCCCGAAATCCACTCACTATTTTCGGTAAAATTTTAAACCCCCGAATATTTATCTACAGTAATTTTTTCCATGCTGGGGTTAAGGTTTTTATAATTAAACTTTAATAATAATCTTCCTTTTCCAATATTACACGGGCCCCATCGGGGGCCCCAAATTTTTAAAATTTCCTCTTTTTCTTCTATTCTTTTTTATTAATTTTTTATATATATTATTATCGGACTTTGATACAGCTTTTTTTTAACTTTTCCCGGGTTCCCAGCCGACCCTATATAACCCTTTTTATCTCCCCGTGACTTTATTTTTGATTCTCCTTGGAAAAGCAAAACCCCAAAAATTTTATATTCATTCACTAATCTGCATATCGCGTTTTCTTCTTGAGAAGGTTGGATTGAAATGCCATTCTGGCCCCAAAGATTCCCCAAGAGGATTAGTTAGAAGGCGTGATAAATCCCCGTCACAACTATATATGTATTGCATCTAATCCATCTCAACATATTGACGAAGAATTATGGCTGTAGCTACTTCTAATGAACCAACATAGCATATGGAGAGTTTCTCTTATGATCGATAATTAAAAGAAAACGTATTTTTGTTTGAAATGGCTTCTAGAACTTGAGTTTTAGAAGATATAATAGATGTGTTGAAGTAAAAGAAGATATAAATTGTTTTTAGTAAAAAAACATAATAGCGGATATTGTGAACAGAGACGAGATGCGTATTTTTTGTTGACCAATCCCAAATTTTTTTTTTCACTAACGTTATGCGAATTTTCCGATAAATTTATCGCTTCTTATTTTAAACGCAAATTAAATCATAAGTTTATTTTATTTTTTTTTACAATATCTAATTAACAATGAAGAAAAAGAAAAGAAACAGTTTCTTAAGGTTACCAACATTTAACATTCGTAACGCCCGCTATTATTCCAAAACTGAAATGTAGATGCCACCACGTTATGATCATATTTGCAGCAGTAGCGTGGACTTGCAACACACTGCTTTTGCTGTCAAAGAGGGCTTGGATTCCAATCAGTGAGGCCTCTCAACTCGCAGTCCAATCCTGGATTATATTCAAGCTAACTGGCTTTAATTTAATCTTCTAAATGTTTTCTTGTAATTGTCTTATAACGCCAAAGTATCTGTCCTTTGTAACTGTGATTTTCTAAGTTTGTGATAGCCTCCCACTAGGGGAAGCCATCTCTTCATCTACTCGACCTAGATTTGTGGGTGGTAAGGATTGATGACCCAAGCTAGCCATAATAAAACCAATTTATTATTATCAAATATAATAATCAAAGACAATCTTACTCTAGGGTGGAAATCAAGAGTGATATAACGTAAGTCTAAATCTTATGTGAATAAGCGCCTGAAATCCTAACTGCTTAACTTTAAGTAAAGTTATCCTATGAATCCTAACTTCCTTAATTTATTTGAACAGCTAAATCCCGCTCTATAAATACTCTTCTAAGTTCAGATCCTTACCATAACCTCACGGCGTTCAGCAACTCAGCTTCCTCTTCTTCTTCACGATTACTAAACTTCCACTATATATCTACTAACTAATCTGCATATCAAGGTTTCTTTTTGAGAGGTTTAACTGTGAAATAACTCAATTGATGGCCCCAAAGATTCCCCAAGAGGATTAGTTGAAAAACTCCGTAAAGCCTTTTCACAAGTTATTAAATGTATTATTTTATCTCTAGATTTTGTTCATAGCTCTTCTACTCTTAATCCAGTAATGACATAAATAACGGTTACAAATTCGTACATAAATTAATAAATAAAATCAGTGTAAATTCTCAGAAAGAATATTTATAAGAAATTTTAATATGGATATTATATAAAAAAATGAAACTAAGTAAATAACTAAAACTATAAATTACAGCTATGATTTTTTGCATCAAATCAATTTAGATACTCCACATAATTGAAACACAATTTCCGTTCATATTGTTATTATATCTATGGTTGCTTTCTCGTTTTATTTTCTTAAGTTAAAAAAACATTTTAAAGTTTTTTTACTCTTTAGATTCATGGATGGGTATGAACCGAAGCATCCCCAGTACGCCTACCTGCCTTTTGGTGCGGGGCCGAGAAACTGTCTGGGCATGCGCTTCGCTCTTCTCGAGATCAAAATGTGCATCACCAACATCCTGCGCCACTACAGGATCAAGCCTCTACCCACCACAAAAGTAAGATAACTTTGAGAAATGTGCATATAATTTCGATATTAAGAAATTGTTTCTTCAATAGTGTTTTGAGGTGGAATTAAGGTTCGCAGATTTAGAAATGATGCATTGAAATTACATCACAGCCAAATTTACCTTTAACCCCTTGCATACTAGACTGCGCTTACTAGTATCCCCAGAAATTCCAGATTTTTGGGAATACTGACCTTGACATTAGGACGTACACATTTCATTTTTCCTTTTGACTCTTGACTAAGGTGCACGTTCGTTCGTGTTTCGTTTCACTTTCTCAAGTTTGTTATAATTATTTTTGTTGTTTATTTTTACATTTTCTTGCCAATATGGCTTCGTCGTTGGTTTTGATCGAAAGTGTTAATGAATGAGAATATTTACTGGAAACCGATTAATACACCATTGACCCTGATATGGATTTATTTATTTGTGGTGAAGAAAATGAAGAAATGGAACAAAAATTTAAATAAACAGTGTTGTGTAACGCATGTGGAGAAGCTTTTTGTTCTAAGGAACATTTCAGTAAATTTCACAAAGATTTTTAATTTTGATTTTT
>BMAV01017186.1:75051-115083 GCA_019973955.1 Trichonephila inaurata madagascariensis | reverse complement strand
TTTCAAGCCGTGAAGAACAAATTCATGAAAATCTCGGCTTCTAAACATAGGAAATTAAGGGCATTCTAATAAGTAAAAAATGATATCCGAAGGACAAAAATATAAATTTCTTTTTTAACTTTTGAAGAACAGGAAATTAATAACATTGCGAAAAGAAGGTATCGGAAGTTCGAAGGAGAAAAATTAAAATTTTTAAAACTTTTTTTTAACAAATTCCTGTAGGATTTAGTTTCTTGACACGATATTAAACACATTCTAAAATTACTCAAGTGACTTATTTAACCCGGGAAAAGACGTGCACTCGATACTAACGTTAGTGGTCACGCGGGGTGACGGAGTCACCCCAATCTTTTTTAAAAATTATTTTATAGTACAGGATAGAAATCGCGTTATTTCAGTGAATAATCTAAACAAGAGAAAGTCTACTTACCTACTTTTAAGAACTTTAAAATTTTTTTTGATAATTTGATAAAAAATCCAATTAATCCGAACCAAAAAGTTTCAAATGAGTGTGACTTTCACAGACACTTTTTGCTAACATTACACAGGAATGTTATTTGCATTCAAGACTGTCATATTTTGTTCATGTTGTTGTTTTATTGTCCTTTGATGATCGACAAATAGTATTTTGAACTTTTTCCTGCTTGTGTCTTTTTGACAAGGTGCAGTGTGTCTCGTGGTACACTTGTGGCTTTATGTTTTTTTTAATGGAGTTCTTTCTTGATGGTAGGACTTGGAAAATTTTTCTTTCATCTCAAATGTTTCAGGTTCCTCGCCTTTCTTTTCCTTTTCAATCCATTATTTCAGCAGGTTCTTCCCTTGCTTGGTCAGTTTCAACTTCATCCAATAGAGATAGCAGATGCCCATCTGCACATAGAAAACACACAAAAACACAGAAATCAAATTCACTAAGTCATTCACAAGGGGAAAATGTTGCATGTTCTTAGAAAATGTTTTAGAACAAAAGTGGTCGCGCGGGGAACTCAGCCACCTCAAGTATCTTGATTGTAAAAAAACGTTTGCCATTCCAAAAAAAAGGGAGATATGTGACAAATACATTTTAGTTCTCATGAAGACAACCACATAGGAGGATACTGTCAAGGTCGTTGATAACAAATAAACAGTTTTCCCAGAATTAATGATTCGTGAGCTTGGAGCACAACCGCTCCCGGGTCAACCCCATACCTTTCCTTACACCATGCGGATTCTTTTCTCCTTTCGAACGGCATATCCAACAAATTTACTTTTTTTTCCGTACGCACAGTCTAATAATTGCCAAATTTTTTCCGAAAAATTAAAAAATAATAATAATAACAATTATACCTTGCTTTTGTCTTAGTGTAAAAAAATAACCAGTATTCGTACGTATTATCTAAAGAACAGCAAAGCGTCGGAAAAATGATTTTTTTACCGTTCTCGCTTGTATAGTTAGTAGGGTTGTCGAAACTAACGCAACTAGCGGAAATTACGAAAGCCTCCCATCCGGTATAGTGGTTAGTGACGCTGACTGCCATGCTGTAGGGCCTGGGCTTGAATCCTGGAGAAAGCATGGCATTGGGGTACTCTAAGTAGCCGTCGAGCCGCAAATCCTCTCAGGAGGTTGGTTGAAAGGGAAGCGATGTGGAAGGCGCCTGAGCCCCCTCCCCTCTTAGGGTGTTCTCCCTCAAAATGGAGGTGGAATCGAGCCAAATCGTACTGTCACCTGTATTGTGCTAAAAGCTAAGGCTGACGACAGGCAGAAAAATCTAGACCCTAGCCGTGATGAATTTTGTGAACTTTGAGCTGATGTTACTGTCAATCAGGTGGCATAAGTAACAACAATTGCCAGTAGCGCACACAGGAATTTTTCAAGGGGGGTCCGGGGTTGAAAGTTCACCATTCTTGTATCATGCTCCTTTTGATTTTGTCGATTTTCAGGAACAAAACACAGTAAAAAACTAATTATTAGATAAATAATTAGCATTAATTAATAAAATTAATCATTAATAACAAATACTTCATTAAATTTTACGTACTATATACTTAGAATTGTAATCAATCGGAAAAAAATATCAAGGGCTTTGGGAGGGGGGGGGGTTCCGGACCCCTCCTTGTGTGCGCCACTGCTAATTGCATATACATAACGATTACTAATAAAGGTCTCTTGAATCATAGAAAAAGTTAGCTAGTTTGGAGAACTTATCGCCAGCTTAGAGAGAAAAAAAGAAAAAAAAAATTAGGAGTGGGCTATAACAAGACCTTACCTTTTTCCTGTTTGAATGTCACTTTCGTTCAATCTGCAGCAGCACCGAGCGCGGTCAATGCGAAGGAGGGTGACCGCATCGCAAACCCGCCAGTTGCTTTTTACGATATTTTTCTTTTTTTCACCCCTGCTGGACATTACGTCACAACACTTTACACACACTCACCCTTCCTGGGCAGCCATTTTGAGCCATTATCCTCACTTCACAACATCCAATAGGAAGTCTCTCTCTTCTCTGAACTTTTTTCTCCTGTAAACTTCCAGGAACCAAGTTCCAAGCCTTGAAGCCCCGCCCACTATCCCCCCCACACCGCTCGTCCAATAGCTATGCAGAAAACATTTAGCAGGAAAATTTTACAATCGTCATTTACTTCTAACAAACTTTTTGCCAGATACATGATTAAGGGCTCCCAGAAACCCTGATGCCCGCAGAAATTTCCGTAAATTCTGTTTGAATGAATATGAAAGTTTATATTATAACAAAGAGTTGCCGGTCGAGTACATATTTTATGGAATATTTTGACGGTACAATAAATTTTTGGGAGTACTTTACAGAACCAAGTGATATGTATATCGAAATTGGAGAAAAAAATTGGGTGAATTGGAATTGGAACTACCTAAATTTTCGATCACAGTGATAAAAAAAAAACAGGACAAAAGGGATGTGAAGACATTTTTGCTCTTTTAATTTTTTATTATCTTATTCTTTCTTCCTAATTTCTTTACAGGTACATTTCAAGGAACGATGACTACTGGAAGAAGAAAGGCGTTCTACATATTCCACGAGCTAACTATTATAGCATGTATAAAGAAGTCAAAGAAAAGGTAAGAATCTACGGAGTGAAAACCTTTCAGTTGATTAATTACTCGGATCCTGTTATATTCCATTTAGAACAGTTACTGTCTTCAAGGAAATTTTTTTTTAATATTTATTAAATCACTGATATAAAAATTCAGCAGGGACTTACACAATTCGAAGCTAATTTTATGAGATTAAAGTGATGTCTGCACTAAATGAGCTGGCACCTCACTCCCCAATTTTTTACATCTCGCGAAAAAGCTCTGAAACTCCACAGATATAACGTACATCAAATTCTCTTCACGGCGAGTCTTCACTGTCATTAAGATTCGAACCTGCGACGCCACAACACGGCCATGAGCACTCGGCTAACGTGGCCACAATCAATGCAGAAACGCAAGTGATATTGTGAAGGAATATTATTTTGTCAGACTGAAACTTGGGGTTCAAGATAAAGCATAATACCTTCTGTTTCGGATGGTGTCCTGAGTGAGTTGGCCGGTACCCATTTCCTCCCCATGGTTCTAGCTCATATTTCTTTTAACAAGGTGAGTTGCTACGGTCGAGAATAAAAAACCAAAACTTGCTATCTCATGTGGGACCTCATTTTCATGGTAAAGGTAAAGAGAAAAATAATTTGCTCAACTTTTCCTTAAAGAGAGAAGTCCCGCGTTTTTTGTCATGATATTTAAGAGTTTGCGAAGCATTTTGAAGTAGAATACGATTCATCTGAATGGAATTTTTCATTGATTCATCCGAAGCATATTCAAAAGCAATCATATTGCATAATGGAAATGTGTTGACATCCCTTCCTGTGTGACGTTTGTACATTGGACAAACTCTGAAAGACACCAATACGACTTCCATGATGATTCTATCGGAAAACTTTTCATTTCTTTCTCTTTGTATTAAATTGAGGCTTTGAAAACAATTTTTTAAAATGCTGCCAAAAGGTGGAGAATGCTTCACGTATCTGAGCTCGACGTTCTAGAAACTGTTTAAACCTAAGATGAAAGAGGGAGATTTTACTGTGTTGGCTCTAGGTACGAAAACTTTTATCTGATTCTCTCTTTTTTGAAAAAGTCGAAGGAAAAAAAAAAAAGAAAAAAAGAGGAGTGTCAAACTAAAAAAATGTAATGCAAAATGTTTTGAGGAAATATAAATATCTTGACTACCAAATCGTTGTTGTTTCAATTCCCCTTGGAGCAGGAAAGCTTACACCAAGTCCATTCGACCTTTCCGCTAAAGAATGTCACAAACCAGATCCTGCTCACCAAACAACTGTCCCAAGAAAGTGCCCCAGCCTTCCAGAAGTTGAGCAGGAGAAGCAGGGATAGGTATAGAAAGACTTATAACCTCTAACACACAAAGATCAAACCACGCAGGTGACCGTTTCTAAAGCGCGCAAAGGCCATTTGAAGAGCCCTACATCTTCTACACTGTAGAAATCAAACTTCAAAATCATCGTACTAAGCATGTATACATCTTAAAGATGCAAGATGTGAGCTACTCTGTTACATCTTGACTCTACTCTTATATTGAACCCACATCTCCTCTCATATTGACTATTTTCCTGAATCTTTGGGGCTTGAAGTGAAAAGCAGGATGAAAGATTTCCCCAATATGCCCGCAATATCCAAAGATGCTACCAAGGAAAGTCTTCAACATGCCTGCTGACTTGCATGCTCAAGCGAGAAACCAAAGTTGAAAGGTACTTTGGTTTTAATATACGATTAATTTAATTACTGTGTAAGGCAACCCGAGGGCTATTGGCAACTGACCTTGTAATTATGAACCATAGTCAAGTGACAAGGACAACACCTGAGCTAAAATTCCACTCTCAAAACTTTCACACCATACCAAAGACAGGACTTCGAATGGCAAGAAATTCAATGTGTATCAGAACTTCTATACGTAGAGTCTTCAACGACTACAGGTTTCGAACCCGTAACTGGACAACGTCGAACACGAGCTCGTAACAATTACCACTCGGCTACCACTGCCACTGAAGAAAGTAATTTGGAAGAAGCATTGGAAAGAAGAAAATGTTTCATCGGAAAGAAAGAATTTACATGAAACTGTGAACAATTATTACACACACACACACACACAAAATGTTGATAATTTGTACGAAATAATACACTTAGTTCATTGTAATAAGGCAGGGATTATTTAAAATTATTGTGTTTACAAATGCGTTTTATTTTGCTAAGAAAAAAAATTGTACGTGATAGCGAAGGAAGATCAGTTTTAAATTCAACGCACATTAAGGCATGTTATCCAGTAAAAATATCCCATCAAGGAAAAAAAATTACAGACAATGAAATTGTAGGAACACATATAAATATATTAATTCTTAAAAGATCGTCACAACAGAAGCTTGCGGTTTTGCTAAGCTATCACATAATAACCGTTAGGATACATTAAATAGAAGGAAAAATATTTTAAATGAATTAAATGAACGCACGAGTTGTGCGTGCACACACACACACAAAAAAAACGAGACTGGTTCAGTAAATGATTGTACGTACAGAATCAGTTCTCCGCGACATTATCACTTTTGAAGTAGTTTCCTTAAGCATTCACACAGTTCTGCATTCGGTGCTGCCACTGCTGGTAACAGTTCTGGAACGAGGACTTTGGAAGGCCCTTCAGGAGTTTCTTCGTTTTTGCCTGAACCTCTCCAACTGAGATAAAATGGCAAGGTTTTTTAAGCAAGGTTTAGCTGTAGGAAATAAAAAAAAAGTCGCATGGAGCTAAATCAGGTGAATAAGGAAGATTCCACATCACAGTAATGTTTGCTGGTCAGAAACTGCTTGACAAATACGATACAGCCATGTGAGAAGATGCATTGTCTTGGTGCAACAGCCATCCATCACTTCCCAATTCTAACCATTTTTACCTAACTTTTCACTCTTTTTTGTACTTCAATCTAGTAGTATTGATTATCAGTCTGACTTCTGATGTGAGTGGGAACCCACTCATATCACGAAGTTTTGGCAATTTTTTGGACTGTTATCACTTATTTTGGGCGTCCGGCATGTTCATCATCTTCCACACTGTCTCTTCCCCCTAAAAGCCGCTTATGACGTTCAAACGCATGTGCACGAAACGAAGTTTCATCTCCATAAGCCTCGATAAGTATTTGCAATTTTTTCGTGGCTGATTTAAGTTTCAGAAGAAACTTGATGTTGATTCGACATTTTTCCTGCAGAATGAAGTTGAACGTGTTCACTCAATGACGCAGTACTCCCAACTGGCATGATCAGTTAGGCCGAAACTGGCCACATGGATATAGAAGGTTTGTGGGATGACGCCACCAAAACAGTTGTTGCCAACTCCACTCTTTTTTCAAGCAACACGCTTAGTCTCGTTTTTCTTGTGTCACACTTTGTGTGCATGTGTAATTGAAAGTCACAATCCTTTTTAATATAGTTATCAAATAAAATGTGTTATTGGTTGAATCATTTACTTATTAGTAGAAATTAGAATACTATTTCCGATAGCTTTGTTTATTTTGGAATTTTAATGCCAAATTATGAGTACATGTAATATGTTTTAGCATTTTCAAAGGAAGTTTTAAAATAATGATTCTCTTTCTCTAACAAAGACATTAGAAACATTAAATTTTGCGAATAACTGAAAATTTTTCGTTATATTTTTCAATTAATTGATTTCATTTAATTCTTTCTTTTTCTTCTAGGGTATGGCTGAGATCCTAAAAAATTCACTTAAGCCTTATGGACGACGAGTCGTAGGGTATGTGTAAGACTAAATTCTTATCATTTCATGAATTATTTTTAGATTTTTTCTTTTAAAAAATGATCCTTTCGTAAAAATTTTTTCTTTAATAATTCCAAGATAAAAGTAGCTAACATCTCCAATTTTTTATGTAAAAGACATATTTTAAAATAGCAGGAAAAAATTATAATATATTCTCAAAAATTTAAATACATTTTCCATTTTCTGTATAAAAATAGACGAAGGTAATCAATGAAAAAATTGGAATAATTAATGTTCTATAATAATTTTTTTACAATAATATATCAACAATAGGAAGAAACTAGAAAAAAAGTAGAAGAAATAGTCTGTAGCTCAAAGCAAAATGCTAATGTTTTCTTTTTATTGTATTTGCAGTTGCAATTATTCATACATATTTTGAGGCTACTTTTAAGAAAAATATATTTATAATATAAATATTATATAATGTATATTATTAAGTGTACAAGAGCTAATATTCAATGGCTCTGATGATGACCCGGATATAGTAGCTGAGACCGTAGCAGGAGCTTTCTTCAAGGCCTGGATTGCTCGCTTTTGAACATCTTCAAGAATAACAACCGTTTAGGGTTGCCAGTTCGAGAGCACATCTTCTTGGTATCAAGATAATTCGATCATCTCCTTACTACCCGCAGAGTAATGGGATGATAGAAGAATGGCACAGTCCCTTGAAAGCTCTCTCAATGCCTACAGCACAGAGTATTAGTCTGAAGCCCTGTCAGCTATATTTTGGGGGTTGCGAGTGGCTTATAAGGAAGATCTCCAATCATCATGTCTATGGGACACCGTCTTTCTGGAGAATTTTTCGGTACTTGCGCATTATCGCAACAATCGCCAACGTTCAAGATAACTCGCCAAGTTGGCAACCCCAATTTCGCATGTGTCGTATGCGCTGAATTGGCAGTCATGTGCTTCGTTTCATATAACGTCTCCAATAGGTTGCGATAATACGTAAATAACAATTTTTCGATTCTTCACCAATAGACTCATCCGCAATCAAACTTGTTGAGGATTTAAAAAGTCATTTCGACTCCATCCGACCATCTCCAGCTTCAAGTCATTCCAAGAGGTCATTGTTTGCCCATCCAGTCTTAAAATATTGTAGTTGCGTCTTCATTAGAAATGATACTGTGAGGAAACCCTTACAAGCTCCTTGTGAACGGACCTTTCAAAGTCCTCCACCGAACGGATAAAACGTTTCATGTCTACATTAGGGTCGAAAGTCAAAAATTTCTATTGACCGTGTGAAGCCCGCTTTTCTTGAAAGTGAGCCAGTACAACCTTCAGAGGTAACAGAGGCTGTTCAAATTGAAAAGCCTCGTACTCTGTGTCTTATGCGTGTTCTGTATCACAACAGTTCTTATACGTGCACTAGCTATACACAGGCATTATTTATGCAAATCTTATTATCAACACTAATCCGTTACTAACTTTTACAATTATACTTTTACTTTTAATCACTTTTGGAAATATTTTATTTCCTTAAAATTATTTTAATTATTTTTTTAAAAAAAATCACTTTTAATTTTACTCACGTGGGAACAATTTATCATTCGACAGCGTGCTATCAAGGCTGTAATTTCTTTTCGTGTGTGTGTTATTCTTCTTTATATTTATTTTTGTAGATATCAATGTAATCCTTTGTTGTTGTTCTGATATTTTGAATTGTAGTTGTAATAATACTTCGTCTATCAGAATATTACAAAATGCAAATAAGAGAGAGTACTAATAATATTTCGCAATTTTATCAATAAATTATCCTACTGCATCCTTTTTTTTTATTTTGAAATATATTATATGTATGTAATATTCACTTAAATTTTCTAATATTCATTTCATTTTAATTTGTAGTGGTTTAAAACCCTCCAAGATTTTGCTCGAAAATTAATTTTTACTTTACCCGCCCAGCGGGAAATAATCGTAAAAATTATTAACCATAAAAATAACTTCTAAAAGATATCGTTATCGTTTTTTGAAACAGGATGTGATGTAGTCTTGCGCACAACCCACGAATTCTTACTAAACAGAAAAGCAGCCTTTACCGGAAATCATATGATTCCCCAACAGCTTCCGGTTTTGACTAAAACTATAAGTAGCCAAAATCTCAGGAACAAACAAAGAATGATTTCTTGACTGTCTTAGGTGTTCACGTGCTTGTTCGTTTTTGTTTATGTTGTGCTTTTCATGTCGCTGTTTTACCTGTTTGTATAAAATAAATATGAATTTTAAAAATATCAAGCCACCTCACCCATCAATAACTGCAACGAATTAAATACTTTACAGAGATGCCTTAAGTAAAAAGTCCGGTAGTGGTATACATACACTGAAGCAATGAATTTTTTCCCTTTTTCCAATACTTTGCTACAAATTAATGCAAACAAAACACTCGCTGGATTTCGAAAGTATGCATAAATACATCAAATTTGTTATGTGGTGGTTGAAGCCTGTAAGGAACTCTAGACCCGCTCTAAAACTGTAGGTGGCAACGCGGACTGATCCTAACTACTGCACTTGCGCGGGTACCACGCCAGGATCTTTCAGTGATTACCTGTCTTCGATTGAGGTCGTCTCTTTTTTTTTTTTTGCTCCACTAGTGAGCGTAGTGTGGAGATTTGGAGTCAGTGATTTCCTCTCGACGAGAGAAGTTGTATTTTTGCTCCACCAGCGAACCTAGTGTGGATCTGTGAGCTCTACAAGCGAGTTTTAAGTGAAGGTTTTTATATCTGCCTGAGGCAGATGTATTGGATGCCATCCTGGCACATTCTTTAGTGTTTCTTCTAAAAGTCCATCATTCAATCATCAAATAATAGATGTAAATAGCTGTGTCTGTGTGCCGTCCTATCCAAACGGGCCAATAATTTGCTTTATTTCTCTCTAAAATTATCAAAGAGCTCAGAAGATTCAGTATTTAACTAAAACGTGTAAAAAGTGTAAATGCTTTTGTATGTGAGTGTCCTACGTCTTCGTGTGTGTAAATAAACCATAAAAAAATCATTCAAATGTCATCATTGACAACTCTAGGATATTACAAGCCTTTTTAGAAAAATTCGTCTTTTTTTCTATTATTCATAATGCATAAAAATGGGCATTTGTAGATAGCTTACACACACACATATACTGAGGGAGATAGAAATTTAAATACGGTGAAAATGTTTTAACATGAAACTTAGGGGACTGAAATATTTTTTCGTGTTAAAAGTTATTACAAAAAAAAAAAAAAAACCCAAACAGTAAAAAAAATTGAGTTTACTAGAGTTTATTTTTTTTACATAAATGTATATGCGTGTTCATGTATTTAATAAAATCCACGGAAGAAAAACATTTACAAGAACTTGATGAAATATAATACAAAATTTTAAAGTTTTTTGAAAAATGAAAGGTATATCGATTTTTTGGAAAATAATCTGATATTTTTCTTTGCGTTGTATTTTTTAGCATCAAACTGTAGACAAAACGTTCGTTTTTTTTTTAAATTTTACCATTGGAATATGCATGTAAAAAACTGCACATACTTCTCATGATGTTCCTCATTTCGGATGACGTGGGAACAGGAGCTGCGATATTCATTTCATTTTCGCCTTTGGAATCAATGTTATCAATGATATTTTTTAGCTTTGAACAAACTAGAAAATGTTTTTGTCTGTCATAATTGCGGTTGGACACACATTGTCCTCATCTACTGCAACGAATTCTTCCCATGATATTGTAGTCCAATAATAAAGAAATTTCTCTAACATTCCATTTAGCACCTGTGTTTTCCTTATTTTATTCATTCCCAGATGAAAAATTTTTTTTTGTGTGTTTCTAGAAAAAAATTGCATTAAAATATATCGGGTTGTTTGTCGGGACCGTTGTATTATTTCGTGTTAACTGATATTTCGTCTTAATCGTTTTCGGGTTAAACTTATTTCACTGTATTATATAGTATATAAATAGAGTACATTTATGTATAAATTGAAATTTTTGGAGCTCAAAAAATACTATTTTCTTAGAAGCATTTTTTTATTATTAGTTGTTTTTAAAATAAGCAGTATTTTAATCAAGCTTAATGTTATGTGCAGATTTCATTTTAGATATATTTGTTTGCAATTCTTCATGCATTATATGATTTTTTTCGGCAGTTCACACATAGTTTCCTCTTCCACCCTCATAATTAAAAGCGAAGAAATTCAAACGTCTACACTTTTTTTATGCCCTTCCCCAAAATTCGCTATTTTCTGTAGTCACCATTTCGTCAAACTTAAGTTTATTTAACTGAACACGAACTCTAACGGAATTTTAAGGACGTCATTGGATATTCACTTCGCAGCATAAGTTTCCATAGTTGACTACATTGCAAAAACGCAAATCGCCTAACAATTGTTTTTCGAATATTTAAAATAAAAAGGAAAAAAATTAAGAACGAAACTTTTTTTTATTAAATTCCCCCTTTCGGCTTTAAATCCTGTAACATTAGGTAAGCGGAAAGAAATTATCATGTGTTGAATCTCACTTCTATCCTTAGAATTAATTATTTTTACTTGAAGTCATATATATATATATATATATATATGACTTCAAATAAAAAAATTTTATATATATATATATTTCGAAATGGCAAAAATTTGTCAATGGAACGGCATTTCTTATTCCTATTTCGCTTATCCAAGCAGTTCGCTTGTATTACTTCAATTTTTGTTTATTTTAATAAATATACTAGTTGAATGCTTTTAGGATGTCATTTTGTACAGAGATTCTGAAGGTCAATTCTCTTTTGTAGCTCATTTGATTTCAGTACCCCTACTATAACTATAGCTGAACCAGATCTGCTACGTGATATTCTTGTCAAGGATTTTCACCTATTCCCTCTCCGAAGAGTAAGTGAACCATATATTTCTTTCTCTTAACAATTGAACGCACACTCACAAAATACCGACAACGATAGAGATATGTAAACACGCTAGAAATTATTTTCAGTATGTTGTTAGGAGATACGTTATTGGATTGGGCATTTATTTAAAAAAAATTATTTAATTCTTCTATGATTTCGAAAAATATTTCTAAGATTTGCAGTAACTAAAAGAAGAACGTAAACTACATAAAAATTCATGATACTGATAACTTAGATGATTTTAAAACTTTTGGAATACACCAAGACAAACCAAACACATGTAACGGTGGTATATATTAGTCAATAACAGACTCCGGACTGAGGTGATTATTTTGTTCGAGTGGTATGTTACGTGCTTACGAATCAGAAGGTCGCGAGTTCTATCCTCCTCATTGGTGACCTTGACGCTGAACTAAGAAAAACGTAACCTTCGTGCAGCTGTCGTAGCACCATCTACCCGCTGTCAAAAGCCGTCAGATCCACTTGATGCAGCAAACAAAGCCGTCAGACAAACTTCACGCAGTAACAACAACTAAATCGCTCGCCATAACAACTATATCGTTCTTTAGCCTATCCACTGACTCACTGGTAGGGGAGTGTGTAGCTGTGGTATCTATATAAGCCAGTAATAACCTCCTGATTGAAGTGATTATTTTGGTCCAGTGGTATGTTACGTGCTTACGGAACCAAAGGTCGCGAGTTCTATCTTCACACTCTTAATGCAATAGTTTTAAAGTAGTAAATTCGTGGTCTGGGGAACCTAAATAAATATAAATTAATTCATTGTGTACAGCAATGTGTGTGTTTCTGAATGTTACTAAATTCTTAGAGATACAGTTGTTCGTATTAATTTGCAAAGATTTTTTAATTAATTATATCCCCTTGACATGCAAAGAAAACGATTCACTCGAATTCCTATCTTCCTCCTTCCTTTAAGAAAAAGGACATAACATCTTGGCAAAATTATTATAGTTATTATAAATTTCAATGAGAAAATCGTAATTAGTGATATGGTGTTATTTGCATCCAAGAATAAGTAATTAATGTTCTTGCTGGCCCTGTTTGGTCTCGAGGGCGTTTGTCAGATTACCACAGCTCTACCATTTTGAAATTTTTGAGTAAAATGAATTTATAACGGCGACTCTTCAAAATCTCGTGTCCTCCCATTGGTGTGGTGTGGTAGTTAGGAGAAGGAGGGGCCCAGCTCAGGTGTCGTCTTGACCATGGTTCAAAATGACGTGGTCGTCGCCAAACGCCCTCGTGTAGCTGAACAGTGCGACGTTAATATTCACTCACTCACTCAAAATCACTTGACACATTGTTTGGTTTCAATTTACTAGAACTGAAATAATTATATCAGCTATTAGTCCAAGTGCATTGCAGACAAAACTAATATTATCTGTCTTGCTTTATGCAAGTGAAGCATGGACCTTAAACAAAGGTATTACGCTCTCACTGGACATGTTTGAGAGAAAAGTTCTCCAAGTTATCTTTGGCTCAGTGCAGGAAGGAAGATGGCGGAGCTCCAGACGTAACTTTAAAAATATACAGGCTTTATCAGCAACCACAAATAACACTAGTCATCCGTAGTAATAGATTAAGATGACTTGGCCATATTTGGAGAAATTCCGGAGATAATCCCATTAAGATATCTTGACATTTAGAAAACCTGAGGGAACCCCGAGCTAAAGAAAGACCACTAATTAGATCAGCGATACTCAACCTGCGGCCAGGTGGGCTTTTCTGAGTGACCCGGTCATGGCCTATTGCACAAAAAAATTCAATTATTTAAGAACAATGTATTAAACATTTAGCGCGGATAATTCTATCCATCAAGCAATCAAATCTATCAATATTGCTATTGATGTCGTACGAATACGAATTGGAAAAAATATTTTTTTTTCTCTATTTGTAATTGTAGCTACAAATAATAACATAACATTAGATAAGCGTCAGTTGTACTGAACTGGAGCAGCGACCATTTAATGGTGGAAACTGAGTTATAATTATCTCGAATGTCCTCCCAGTGAAAAATATCCAAATAAAAGAAGTTGTTTCAAGACGAATGGGAAGTTGACTATTTTGTAGTGAAAATCAAACATTGATCAGTAACTTATTTAATTCACCGCGGAGTTGTTATACTTAAAATATATATATATAATATTTCTTGTCATTTTACCACTAAATACAAATCGTTAAATGATATTTTTCCACAAAAATTTCTTTCAATCAATAATAAACCGACTTTCTTAAAAAAATATTTGCCACAGTAATAATGTATTTTGTCGATGATACTATCATAAGATACAACTGTAACAAAGACATTCTACGAAATTTATACTATTGGTAAACATATGAAACCGTTTACTGATGCAGAAATTTTGAAGGAGTGTTTCTTAAGTGCTTTCGATGATTCAATAATGCTTGTTGAATTCAGTAAAAAAGTCAAATAATTTCAGGAATAATAACAACAACAACAACAAAAAATCTAGTTCTCGGATTCTACCTGCGTTAGAGGTATTAAAGATATTGTAAACCGTATTTCTGTATAATGAACTTAATTGAAGAAAAAATTTTCAAGTTGTTTAGTTTGGCTTTTGACTCAAGTGTGGGTATTTCATAAACATCACAATATAGTTGTAAAACATTAGTCAATGTGTGTACTGACGGCTGTCTGATCTGAAAAGGGATTTGTATCGCTGTTGAAACTGAAATATAATTTGACAAACCTTAAATAATATCACTGAATTTTTCACCAGGAAAATTTAGTAGCATGTATCATTAAACTTAAAATAGAAATTGTCATGAAACCTATTATAAGTATACAGTTTATGTTGATGTATAATATATGCGATATATGCGAATTTTTTGATATTTTGATAAAGTTTTCTACATTTTAAACATCTACTGTTGTCTCCGTGTAAAATTTTTTTTCATTAATCCTCATGCGCTGCGGCCCGCGTGAAATATTTATCATTTGCATATGGCCCGGCGGAAAAAGCTTGAGCTCCCCTGAACTAGATGTTTTATATATATGGCATTGAGATAAACTTAAATACTTTTTGAAATTTAAAAATTGGAGAGGATTCGCTGCAAATAGAGAGGATGCTAGAAAAGGCGCGTGGTTGAGACAGCCAAGGCCTGTAAGGAGCTGTTGTGCCTTTGAAGAAAAAGCCATTAGTCCCCAATTGAAACAAAAACAATACTTGCAATGATGATATATTTGGTGCAAGGGGCATTTAGGAGTTTCTCCTTCTTTAACTGGATTATTTATCGGAATATGAGGAGCACCTCATTCGGTATTGTTTAAAGTATCCGACTACTCTAAAATCATGACTTTTTTAAAAATTGACAATTTTTTGTGGTTTTATTTTATAGATCATCTTATTAGCTTTATAAAAATATCACGTTTTTTATTTTCCATTCGCTAAAACAAAAACTGCAAGTGTTTTAGTAAAAGCTGATGCCTTAACTTTACATAAGATGTCAAACTTTAAAATGCGTTTTACTCGAAATGCGTTCTTTTCGAAAAGCTCAAACGGGGACAGCGATTGTTCAAAATGTTTTTTTAAACAATTTGCTGAAATTTTTTGTGTATGTTCAGTATAATAGTAGAAGTGTTTTAATCTTCAGATTTATCAATCACTGGTTTATTACACAATTTACAGTTCTTTATGTGAATATAATCACTGTTTTTAAGCAATTTCATATAATAACTAAGATAAAGTGCTCTAGTTTATGTAAAAATTAAAATATCTCTTATCCTGATGGTCATTTCAAAAAGGAATAGAGAAGTAATACATCAAAATTGAAAAATTGAGAGTTTGTTCATTTGCTATTGGTACAGAGCGAGCCCCATTTATGTAATTTCTTACCCATTTTTCCCATTTTAATAGCAATAATTTATTTTTTCTCTTTTTAAGTTTAGTCATTTTTTTCTTAAAATATACTAAATAAATCTATAAACCACAAAAAAATCTCCATATCTCCATTTTTTTTTAAAAAAGTTGTCGCAAGTAGTTGTGGATACCTTAATGAATTATAGTCCACACAATTCTATTTAAACTGAATCACAGTTATTACTGACTTATAGCGTAGAGATTAGGGAGTTTTTGATTCCTCACGAATAAGCCAGTCCCATTAATAAATGTAGTATATCCATATTCTACGATTAAATAATATGACCATATAACAAAACAGTGGGTACATATAAGTAAGTTATAGATACCAAAACAGTTGCTCATTAGATGATAAAATTAAATATATGATTTTAAAGTCGGAGACTGGTGAAAATATTTTGCAGTTTTGACCAAAGTAAGGTCAAGGGTTGACTCACTCCAGAATTTATTGTCTTGTTCTGGGTACTTTCCTACTAGAAACTGTATGTGACCATTGAAAATTGTTAGTTGCTGAAAAGGAGGCTAATCCTTCACACAGTGTGGAGGCCACCGCATTCGTAAATGAGTCAGTCTGTTATTAAGATATCCGACTACGTTCGGTCGGAACCGTGATTTTAAAAAAGCGCATAAATGGATAATTTTCATGATATTTAGTGTCACTTAGATTAAAATACATGTATAAAATTGTTTTAAGGACATTTTGACAAAAAAAATTATTTTAATACAATATTTTGGCAAAAAGGTAACTTACAATAACCTCTTTTCAAAATGTTCTCCTTTGTTAAAATATGCTTCTATAATAATATTTTGTGTGTGTGTGTGTGCTTATATAAAGTAACGACTTCTCCAGAGAGTCTGAACTATTTTTTATTTTTTTGAAAAATTCACATTATTTTCAGAGTTACAACCAAGTAAAATAATGATCGCTGCGTTCTTTTCTTAAAATTTCTCTCCTCTGTTGTAATAAAATGTGGATAAACCCACTTCTAAGTTATATATTTCAAAAATTCTTGTTGAGTCTCTGTACAGAGGTCTGAGCTATATACAGGCAAATATTATTATAATAGAAGCATTTTTCACAAAAGGAGAATATTTTGAAAATGGGTCATTCTATGTTCATTTTTTTGTCAAAATATTGTACTTAAATAATTTTTTATTGTAATACTATTCTTAAAACAATTTTATAAACATTTTCTAATCTAAGTGACACTAAATATAAATATTATCCATTTAT
This sequence comes from Trichonephila inaurata madagascariensis, assembly GCA_019973955.1. Classification (NCBI taxonomy): domain Eukaryota; kingdom Metazoa; phylum Arthropoda; class Arachnida; order Araneae; family Nephilidae; genus Trichonephila; species Trichonephila inaurata. Next base: position 98,259 of record BMAV01017186.1, on the reverse strand, counting down.
ATATACACTTTTGCAAAATCACAGTTCCGAACGTAAATACCTTAAATGTCCTATTACCATATTCTACGATTGATTAATGACTATATAACAAAGTAATTGAGAGCATATAAGTATTTTTTAAGTATCAACAGTTTCTACTTATCTTATAGAATGAAGTATATGACCATGACCATCGTCAAACGTTCTTTGCATTTACTAGTTCTCTTATTTTTCAAGAAATTTATTTATTACTACCTGGTATATCCGTTCTTCGCACGGGTGAATTAAAAAATTAAAGAATGCAGATTGAAGGATAAAGAAATTTTTTTAATGAGTTAATTTTACATGAATTGCAAATTAAGCAAAAAAAAAGCTTTTTCCATATCTCATCTGAACCAAAAAAAATATATATTTGTTAAATTTTAAGTCTGTAGATCTAATAGTTAGTAAAATGGATTTTTTTTTTATTTATAACTCCCAGTAACTCTCTTGTGGATCGATTTTTAAAACACCTTCCTAAGCTGATCTCTGCTCAGCAAAGTAACACATTGCTACAAATGTTGTGTATTGAAAACTTAAAATAGTGTAAATAATTTATATCTGGACGTGTAATGCGTCAATTTTGTTTTTTGTTGTATTTATTTGATCTTAAATTTGTAACATTCGCAAGCAACGCCTTTCCTTACATTATAACCCTTTAACGCGCACAAAGGTAAAATATACTTTTCTGTGATAAAGTACTTGATAAATAAATGTAATGTTCTCATCCCCTATAAACATTATTTAACCACAAAAAAAAAAAAAAAAAAAAAAATCTGATCAAGTTATTTCTTTCCTGGGTGGTGGCTAGACGTTATAACCACTGGGCCCTTAAGACATTTAACTTTCTTTTCAGGGGACAGAAATAATTAATCATATTACAATAAACTTTTTATGAAAAATTGACATTTATGTAATAACTATTTCAATAACAATTAAGTACAAAGTATAAGTGTAATTAGATAATAATAGAACAATTGTACAGCATAGAATACTTATTAAAAGTACATATATAATACTTAGAAAATACACTGAAATTGGTATATATCCACATTTTATATTTTATTTTATTTTAGTGTAAAAGGTTAGAAATAAAGTAATATTTTTGAGAATTTATTTCGCTATTTCACAAATTTGATGAACTTTTTACTGTGGAACTAATTTACTGTGTTACTGCTGTTTCCGAGCAAAAAAGCTGTAGTGAAAGATTTTCAAACCCGAGAATCTTGTACCACATAATGTAAACAAAGTTTGTTTATATTTCCGACCCCCAACATTCTCACATGATTCTAAGTTTGGAGAAAAGCGAACATTTCTAGGTCCTTTTTCTGTTCTATGTGGGCAGTGGATAGAGCCTCTAGCCATATATAAAAGCTTTCCAAAAACCTAAATAAAACCTTTTTTTTTAATTTGCGCATTTGCTTGATTCATTTAGATGAGAGAAAAGTATTCTTATGACATGTCGAAATTTTTTTTTTCAAAGATCAGAAATTTTATTTATAGTAATCAAAATACAATTTGTAGATTTACACCGAGAAATACTGTTTTCAACTACCTATCAGGGGACATTAAATGCAAAAAAAGGTATCGTCCTGCCATCTGTATTAATTTTTATGCGTTTTAACTTAAATTAACTCATGTGATTGGACTAAATATCCATCACCCGCTTGGAGAAAATTTTTTTAATATGTGGCTACATGTATAGCCACTGCCCGTTAAAGGGATAATGGCTATTTAATGGAAACATAGCAAAATGTTGACTATAGAGCCAAGTTGGCATCATTTTTGGCGACCAAGTTGGCAACTTGGCGATTGACTGAACGGTGCAGAAGTTGATATGCTGTAACGCCAACTGGTGGGAAGCTGCAACAATGAGGATAATACAAAAGCCTTCTTCAAAAAAAAGAAAACTACATACACATGCCATTTTCATAGTGATCGGTTGAACGGTGTTGGAGTGATGCAATTTCACATATACAAACATCCATTTATATATATATATATATTGACGAGTGATTGCGTAGTAATATACGTAAGAAGGAAGTTATACTTATGAGCAATCTACTGGAATTATTCAGTAAAAGGTGAAAACTGAAAATAATTTTCTTTTTCCAGGACATGCCAGGCGGAGATGCTTTGGGCGAAAAAATGGTTGCACACGTGTCGGGAGAAGACTGGAAGAGAATTCGGACCATCATCACACCTGCTTTTACTTCCAGAAGAATGAGACAAGTAAAATCATCCACAACACGAAAACCCTTTTTTAATATGTCTTTATTTGAGCTTCTTTTACTTTAGAGTAATGTGGTTCACACAATAATATGTTTTAAGATAAAATTCTCAATAAAAGGTGCATATTTGCCAATCCTATATACAGCTTCTATATTCATATTCATTTATAGTAGACTTTTTTGTTTGTGCATTAAATATAATAGGAAGTATGAATTATATACGGATGATAAAAAAAAAGTTGAGTTAGATACATTATGATTTTTTTTTGGTGAAATGTCTGAATGCTAAAATTATGTTTATGCTAAAATTATTTCTAAATGAAAAAGATGTCCCATTAATATTTTTGGAAAAAATTACTTTTTCACCGTTTTCTTCCAAAATGCTTTCTCGTTGTTTCCTACACTCCTCACTTAACTGTGACTAATGGCGCCATATTTTCCTGCTTTTCCAACCCCAACTGAAACTCTACAACCCCGCACTGGGGCATTCTGACTGTAAACAGGAAGCGAGTCGGACGGACGCAAGGTCCTTGTGCTTACCAATCCGCAGCACCTTCCAAGTTGTGATTTACATTTATACCCCCATTACAACTTAAAATTAAGAGTAAATTAACTGTAAATATTTTCTGTAATATAAACATTAGTAGTAACTCCATCTCTATAGAGCTTTTACTGGAACTCAAGCAACGGCATCACTCGTTTTTAGTGAGGCATCCTTAAGAAAACAAAGAAATCATTATAGAAATCGAGAATTTGTAGACAAAAGGTACCAAAGGGGTTACCAAATAACAAAATGAAATAAATAAATCCTTGAAAATAGGCAAAGTTGATGCTGGAAGAATAATTTGAAGTTGATTCACCTAATCCAAAACGGCTTCCTGTCACGTGTCTCTAGTGTTTGGCAGATTAATTTGAAAGAGAGAGTTAATTATACTATAAATACTGAAAAATTAAATTAAAATAACGTAATCAAAAAGTTCGTGAAATAATGGCTAATTACAGGCATAAGGTGAAGAATAATGAGATCAATTCTTCTGACGTCATAGTCACATGATGAATGAAATCATGCGTTTCCAGCCAATCAGTTCTATCTTCTCAGCATTACCAAGAGAGTTTTGACTTTTACTAAAACTATCTTTTAAAACCTACATGACAAATATTTGCTGAGAAATATTTTTGCGGATCTTTTTTTTTAAATTTCATTTGTGTATCTTATTTTTTTATATATAGATGGGCTCTATCATAAACGAATGCTCCGAAACAGTTCTTGAAGTGTGCGAAAAACATTGCGAAAGAGACGAACCCGTGGATTGCAAACGGTACTGAAAGTTTCTTTCTAATTATAAATATTAGTTTTAGACACAAGGTTGCTATATTTGATTAGAATGTATAAAAAGCAATTAGCTATTTCATATGTTAACTTTGTGTGATTTTTAGAGTTCCTATTTTCAAAAATTGATTAATTGAGAAACACATTTTTATCGGTTTTATCTTATTTTATTAAGTAAAATAACATTTTAAAAAGAATAACTAAAGTAAAAAAATAGTAAAAAATGAATTGAAAGAGTGTTTATTAACATCGCACTAAAAATAACACTAGAGCTATTGGTGACGGACCTCATAAGTTTAAACCAGGGTCAAGTGTCGAGGATGACATCTGAGCTGGCATCCCCTATCAAGACTTCCACATCACTGCAATGTGAGGGCTTAGAGCCACGACAAATTTTACTCGCAACAGAACCTCTACACGACGGACCTTTTGTGGCACGAGGGCTCGAACTTAAACAAGCCGGTCCTGAATCCGGGATTGTGATCCCTAGGCTACCGTGGTTAAGTAGAAGGAATTGAAGAAAAAAATGACAATTCTCTCTCTCTATCATAATCTGAGAATGACGAACTTTATCCTTCAGAAATTTAGAGTAAGAAGAAACGAAATAATTCAATAATGGTTAATTAAGTTCTTTTTAAAAAAATATCACCAAATAATAAAATAAACTCTATGAGTAAATACTCAAAAGAGAACAACTTCATAGTAAATTTGTGGACTGACCCTTTTCTAAACACGCTGTTCATTAATTAACTTTCTTTTAAAGACCTTCTCTTTTATAGATAAAAAATTGTAACTATCGACCAATTTCTTCATTTGAAAACTTATTATGTTATTTAAAGCAGCATTTCTCAAGCTGTGGGGTGCGTCCCCTAGAGGGCGTGATAACCGTACGTGGAGGGAGGGTGATCATATCCAACAGTTGAAAATGAAAGATTTAAAAAAATATATATATTAATTTACTGGAATGAAGCAAAAGAAAATACACATTCTGACATATTTTCTCTATAATACAGTTATAACTGAATCAGTGAGATCCAGGGGCTGAATGGTAGGGTATCGCGCTTCCACACTACAGGTCGGGGGTTCTATCTTCGGACTGGGAAAGGTCGACTCCACCGTTTATCCCTTCAGTGTGACGATAAATGAGCACTAACTTTGCTTAGGGACTGAACACTGGGTGTTTCGCTTCAGACTGACCACCTGATCGGGACACCTGCTCAAGCACCGAATGGTCACGTAACTGAGATGGGCATATTAGGTCTTGTCCCTTATGCGCTGTTGTGCCACTGAGTTTAGTTTATAGTTTAATGTATTAGTACTGCTCAGCGTATTTTATTAATAATTTATCAATACTAAACTAAGAACAAGTTCATTAATTACTAGTGGCTTTTTTCGGGGCTTGTCATATACAAATTTTAATACTTATTTTCATAATTTCTACGGTTTATAATTAAAGTCGTATAGTAAATTTAACTTCATAGTACATTATTGTATTGAAGGGGGGGGGGAGATTAAAATTATGCTTCAAAATTGGGTCACAAACATTGAAAGTTTGAGAAGTACTGATTTAAAGTTATTGAGAATAGATTTGATGAGATGATTGTCTCTGTTTGATCAAAGGGAAAAGCATCATGCTCTAACAAGAGAAAACTCCGCTTATTTTCAGAAAATTTTACTCTATTCCAATTAGATGCGAGTGCCTTTTCATGGCGCTTGTTGAAATGGATTAGTTATCGGTTCTACACACATCGTGTGATCGATTCCGCAAGGGGAAACGCATAGATTCAACGTATTTTAGAGCAGAAATAAATCGTTATTTTCGCGTATGGATTGATTCTGAGAAAGAATATGGATTAGAACGGGAGTCGACAACCTATGACACGCGTGCTACATGTGACACGAGGTACAATTCTCCGGGCATTCTGCAGTACTCTACAAATTTGTCATTTTTTGAGTGGTAGTAAGTTGATAGATTTGTAATGAACCTTCTTGACAAACATCTTCAGAATTATGAATATTTAAGGAATTACGAACAAATCTGAGAAATTACTCTTACAATAAATTTACAGCTATTTTGTAAATTGCTGAAAGTTATTGCTGGAGAGATTTAAATGTTTGAAGAGAGAAAATAGCATGTACTCTGCTTTCCGCATTAGGTTCTACATATCTAAGGAAACAAAACTTTCCTCATACGAAAAATATTTCACATCCGCAAAGAAATTGTATAATAACTGAATACTCAGAATCGTGTCTAATTGAAAGTCACAAATTATACTCCTTATTTTGCGATATGAAAGAAGAGCGGTGCAAGCTGTAGAATCATACTAAAATTTCTATTTATCTTTTTATGAACTATAATGAAGGTAAATACTTGAATGTGGCTTATTTCTTATTTTGATAAATATGTTTAAATATACATAATATATGTAGGATATCAGACGGAACTATTTTTTGTAAAAGGTTGGATCATATTCCTATCCGGAGGACGATAATTTTAACCAAAACAGCATTCCAAATCAACGCTATCTGGCGGGTTTACGAAACGCCGACACAAATAATATTCAAGCAGAGGCCCACTTACCACCATACGGTAAAAATATACGTATAGCGTACGATAAAGACGTATAGCATTTTTGTGCAACCGCACTCGCTCGCTAACCAGGCGGTAAGTTTCAGTCATGTAATGAGTTTTTATAAGATTTCTAGCGCGCGCACGCGTCCTTCTCTATTGGGTATTATATAACTTTCTATTTCTTTAATGTTTGCATGCTGTAATTCCTATTGGCCTGTAAATACTCCCCCTGTAAACTTTTCCCTATAACTTGGAATAAATTCTCTTACTTTCAAGAAGCCTTTTCGTTTGAATTATTTTGATTCAATTTATTCAAATTTAATCCGTAAATTTAAAAAAAAACTCTAGACACGTCGCCACTAACACCTCGCTATCCGAAGAGTTAACTTTTTTTTTAGGAGATTTTGGTTAGACTCCCACATATATGCACAACTTTTAATTATTTTTTACTTTTGTTGAAGAAATAGTTATATTTAATGCTGTTTATTTTTATGTTAAGAAATATCTTTAAATGATGCAAAATGTTTATACAATAAAACTGTAAATATCTATATATTATTGACCTCTATTCTTTAACTCTGCATGCATTATCAAGAGGATCGAATAATTTTAAAATTTGTTTACTGTGTGACATACGGGGTTATATTGGTAGATTGGTCTGGCAAGCCACAGCTAAAAGGTTGAGACTTCTGGACTTGAATATAGACGTAAATGAATAATTAATCTTGTCTATCTATCTATCTTTGCAGCATTTTCGGCGCCTTCACGATGGACGTGATCGCCAGATCAGCATTCGGGACCAAGATCGATTCCCACAACGATCCCGACAATGAATTCGTTAGCAGAGTCAGGAAGGTTTTCTTGGATATCACATTCTTGCGCATGATGACGGTTTGTAAGTAGACTCCTGAAGTACTCTAGTCATATATGCGTTATTCGTCTCCCTTCTGCCACCTTCCACGCTACCCCAAAGGGAGAAATTTGAGCCACGACAGATTTTACATACACATCCCTCTACAACAAGGATGGGTATTAAGTCAATCGCGATCGACCGGTAGACCGCCAAGTCCTTTTTTGGTGATTGCTTTTACTAAGATGCGCATACTAAACGAAAAATATTTATGAAACACCTACACCAGATAGACAGGAGAATCGGCTTTTTACATACGCTGCGACTGTGTTTACTTAAGCAAATAGTTCTTTAAGTGTGCGAGAGGCTCACGCCTCTCTCTCGGGCACCCAGATGTGCGGGGAGAAGGGAAGAAACACTCGACATGATCCAATTAATCTATTTATTTCCACACACAAGGAGCAGACACAATTTCAACTAATAATAGTAAGAGAATATCTCAATTTTAACCGTGAAAGTGGAACAACGACGGTAAAACGTGAATGATTAGGACACTATCAAACTTGACCCTTATCTTAATAAAGGATCCAACCTATCATCCGATTTAATCTAATATCAAATCAATCCTAGTGAACAATCATCACTCTAAAGTTTCCTCCTAATAAGAATCAAATTACTATAATTCTAATATTATACCTTCGGTAGCAATCTCACCTGACTCTAGTATATCTTCTCTCCTTCTCTTTCTCAAGCTAGAAAACCTCGCCTATTTTTTGTAAGTTAATTTAAGTAACACGATTCTCTTCTTCCGAAGAGTTGGTTGTGAATAACGCGAATTGATAGCCCCAAAGATTTCCCAAGAGGATTAATTGGAAAAACGCGTATATATCCGTCACAAGTGTGTAGACAACACATCTCGGAAGAAATTGTGTAGGGACCTTAAAATTTTAGAAACAAATTTCGGCTTCGAGCTCTGCAAATAATTTTATCTTCACGACAAATGAACATTAACTTTACTCAGTGTGCTTTTCCACTTCGAAAATAACATATTACAACTATTGTGACTGTTACACTTTTTCATGTTTTCGTTACGGCATGATTTGTTAGTGTAGAAAATAACAATGGCATTGAAACATTGTCGTACACTCCTAGACCAGGTGACAATAGAATTTCGTACAAAAAATGTATAGTTAGAATGTGTTAAGCAGACTCAATAACTAGTAATAGGCCACTATTTTAACTGTGGGTTAGGAGGCAAAGCGGTTTATAAAAAAAATACTGACAGTAGTTGGAGAAAGGTAAAGATCTGTCGAAACGAATAGAACTTTGTCTCCATTTCCTGAAAAGCGGGATCACTTCATCACGAGGAGATATGGTGTAGTAAGAGAGAAACGTCCAACTTAACAGTAAGATATATTTCCCCCTGCATAACGAAATGCCACATGACACAAGTGGAATCCAATATTCTCTTGGGGTGTTCGATCTACACATATCTATGAATAAAACCCAAAGTACGTGAGTGCCAGACAAGATCAAATTATTCCGGAAGAATATCCTGTAATTATATTCAAAACCATCATTTCTCGCTATTACAACTCTATTAAACAGGCTCTGCAAATATCTTTCGCAATGTTTATTGGACAATAACTTTATTGTGCAACAATTATAAAAGCGCAGCACAGAGTCATACGTATTGAAAATCACAGGAGTTCTAGTTCTTATTCTAATTCAGAACTATACGACAGTGATTTTTAAATCAAATTCTACCATCTGATACCAATATTAGTGATGCAGTCACGAACCAATCAGTGACCGGCGCGCATCACATCACGCTAAATCCTTTCATCATAGTTTTGATGTCCCACGCTTGATCAGGGACCAGTTTGTGAATGAATCAATGGCGTCGCAACACTCACTATACAATGGACTACATTTTATTTTACGCCACTCATGAAAACTTAATCATTTCTTATTGTTAGGTTGAGCTGCGGTTACATTCACGTTGCTTGTTTTAATTTTTTAAAAGAGACAAAGTCGAACGAAGATCATCATTTTTCAGGAAATTAGCATCGCATAGCATTCAACGAGGATTTACCTTTTAGATTTAATGAAAATTTCCATTATTTTACATGTGTAAAAATGATCCTTATGCTTCTAAGTACAATTATACAATCTGGTTTGTGGTTAGGAAATGAAGAACTAACTCTCCATTATGATTGCTGTTCGTTTCAAATTCTAATTTTAACACCTTCGAGCGTGTGAGAGAGTTCGAGGAAGAAGCAGACAGGATCATAAAATAGCGATGTTTATTCTATCTTTAGTACTTAATGAAGTATACAAATTTATAACTTACTCTGCGGGCAGTATGAAATCCTAACCCGTAATCGGATAACTACATTATCGAAATTACTTATCCGGATTGAAGCTCCTTGTTGTGGTCTTTCTTGAAGCCCAATAGCTCGTTCAGCTCTATGGTTAATTACTTCCAATATTCCTGGTGGTTCTGCGTCGACTGTTAATCTCAAGAGGCCTGATCAGCAGTCGCTGTTTACGTTTACTAACACTTGGATTTCACACTTAACGATCAACGTTTAACCATTTTCTCGCATACTCAACGACAGGCACTTAAATAGTAGTAGTATTTGCATAAAATCAAGTCATCTCTACAGAAAGCGGTTGTTAAACTTGTGATATGGTCGATTTTTGTCGACCATATCTTTGTGGGTCAGCGTAAGTTAGAGGTGTGGGATTCTCGAAATGAAGAGACATTTTAGAATTCTTAATATGACTTTATTAAGAGTTTAACTTAAATTATTTATATATTGAACAAACTTATATTAAGTGAGAATAAACCAAAACACGTAGCCGTAACTAAAACAGATCGCGCAATTGGATCACTTATCTAAATAATTATATTATCCGCTTACTCTCAATCCTAATAATATTATGAATTCGGAAAATAATCTTCCTACCTTGAATTTTCCGCAACTGTTCAAACACCTTCAGATAGGCTGTTGGACTCGAGTGCAATAGTATGCACCTTGTAGTAATGGCTAGACATCCGTGATTCTTGGGTAGGCCGTCAAATTACACTTCTACCTTTTCCAAACTGAACTTTCTCTAAATTGCCATCCCGCTTACTAAAACTTCTGTCCTTTTAAAGGCTATCTTATTTGCATCTATACTTTCATTTCACTTCTTGGATTTGGGTCGGAAAAGATTTGCCATTAATCTTGGCCGTCAAAGAACACAGAGGTTATGTTACAGAAAGGACGCGTGAGCCGTCACAAACTAAAATCATAATTAAGGTATCCTACTACGTTCGGAACCGTGATTTTAAAAAAGCGCACAAATGGATAATTTTCATGATATTTAGTGTTACTTAGATTAGAAAAAATGTATAAATAATTTTTTAAAAAAATATTATTATATAAAAAATTATTTAAATGCAACATTTTGACAAAAAAATTAACTTAGAATGACCTATTTTCAAAACGAGCTCCTTTTATGAAATGACTTCAAAAATTATTCTATCATAATAATGTTTTGTGCTTATATGAAGTAAAGACTTATTCAGAGGGCCTGAACCAGGATTTTTGAAAAATTCCATTATTTTCAGAGTTACCACCCATTGAAATAATTATCGGAGTTTATTTCTTAAAATTTCTCTCCTTTGTTGTAGTAAAATATAGATAAATCAACTTCTAAGTAATATATTTCAAAAATTCGAGTTGAGCCTCTGTACAGAGGTCTGCGCTATATACAGGCAAAATATTATTATAATAGAAGCATTTTTCACAAAAGGAGAATATTTTGAAAATGGGTCTTTCTATATTCATTTTTTGTCAAAATATTGTACTTACATAGTTTTTTATTGTAATACTATTCTTAAAAACTATTTTATATACATTATCTAATCTAAGTGACACTAAATATCATAAATATTATCCATTTATGCGCTTTTGCAAAATCACGGTTCCAAACGCAGTCGGATACCTTAAAGAATAGTTTCCCCTAGAGAATTAGTAGAAGATCCCGAATAGAGTACTCGTTACAACCTGAGAGCTGTGTTATTGACTTCTTTCAATCACGTATTTTGAAGCTGTTTTCTAACTTATACCAAGTAATACCGTTGGATTTCATCTATTGCTTAGGCCCTTCCTTAACCATTAGGTAGTTTGACCTTCATCCAAAGGAAACAAGTGTGAAATGATGTTGAGCATCACATTTGGGCATTGCAAAATGTTGATAACGTGGAATAGTCCATGAAGAAAAAAATCTACCTAATGAAGTCCATCCAAGAAGATGTGTGATTACAGGACATATATATATTATTATTCCTTACTTAGCTGCACGGAAGCATGCACCTGCAAATGCTAGTTATGATGTGAACTTGAAATAGTAATTATGTTACTATCTATGTGTACATGTTTCACTCCCATGCAACTTAAATAAAAACAAGTAATATAAAAAAAAATTTAAGTCAATTTCTAATTAAGTCAACAAAGGAAAATTTTATTTTAGTTAATTTAATTTAATTAGTTAATTAAAATTTAAAAAAAAAACTGTATGAGCATCAAGTGTCATCCACACAAGTTAAAAACAATTATATTCGAGGCCAAAAATTGTTCAAAAACTTGCTGGCGCCATCTATTGGTGCTAAATTTAACTTTGTCAGAAATAACGCAGAATAAATTTAAACTTAAAAAATTGAATTTAATTAATGAATTATATATATAATATTTGAAAAAAAACAACTGTATTAACATTAAGTATTTTATTCACGATTGAAAATTTGAACAACACACACTCTCACACACATATATATGTATATAGGGAGAGATAAGAGTAGGAATTGTGTGTGTGTGTGAAATATAGACGTTACAGAATGGATTGTTCAAACTCATAGGCAACGTTGGATCCAATTTTATTACTAAATCCATGTGATAGAAGTTTTACTCTTAATACTCTATTATCATTGATCAAAATATCAAAAATTACTTGTACGTAGATAATGGTAACGGTTTACTTAACGAAATCTTGACAAACCATATAATAGTACTAATATTTTAGCCTAAAAGCACTAAGTTTGTGTGTGTGAAAGATGTTCTACTTTCTTGTTGTGCTTTACCTTTACTTATCTTAAGTCCATCCTTCTTGTTAGGATATTAAGAGCCTCGGAACTTCTATGTATCATTCAGCTAACGTCCACTGACATTTCCTCTTCAAACCCTTTTCTCTTTTATCTCATATATTTAATGTAGTTGAAATGCCTATTTGTACATATATCACAGTCAGTATTGCACACAGGAATTTTTCAAGGGGGGAGTCCTGGGTCGAAAGTTCCCCATTCTTGTATCATGCTCCTTTTGATTTTGTCGATTTTCGGGAACAAAACACACTAAAAAACTAATTATTGAAGAAATAGTTAGCATTAATTAATGAAATTAATCATTAAAAACAAATACTTAATTAAATTTTACGTACTATATACTTAGAATTATAATCAATCGGAAAAAAATCAAAGGCTTGGGGGGAAGGGGGTCCGGACCTCCAGGACCTCCCCCCCTTGTGTGCGCCACTGATCACAGTTCCTTCACAAAGCGAGCTTTTCATATCAAACAACGTCGTATAGTTAACCCAAAGGGTGGTCAAGGAAACACTCATGCGAACTCTCGCTACAAACCTACTTTCAATCTTTTATTTTGGAAAATATTTTTTTTTAAGTCGTAGCATATACCAAAGGTAAACGGATTTATGGAAAAAATTTTCTATATTTTATTGATCGGTTAGTTTTTATTAATGTTCTCAATCATGTTTAAGAGAAATGCATTTTCTACTTGCAGTTTTGGTTCCCTGGTGGGTGTTTAGACTGATTCCCTTCATCGAAAACCCATTGAAAATGGACAGCGACGATTTCTTCAAAAATGCTACACAGAGTGTTATTAAAAAAAGAAAAGAGAGTGGAAGAGTAAGTGAATATACCACATATTCCCACGTGTTTTTACTTTGCTTATTCGAGAACGTTATATATATATATATACAAAATACTAAATCCATATATTTTTACACAGATTTTTTCCTTTATATACTCATTACATTTCCAAAAAGAATGTCATAGAATTCGAATAAATCTTCAAATGATGCACAAATTGGATACAACTGAGGAGTTTAAATAAGGAATGGAATCTTGTTAATGTTTGCATGATTTCCCCTTTCAGAGATTCAATGACTTTTTGCAAATCCTCATGGACTGCTCCGATGAAAACGCTCAATCTGTAAGTCAGGAGGCATTTGAAGACGAGACCGACCGTTTCGGAAGCATCACGAACAGTGCATTATTGCCAAATGCAAAGTACAAAAGTAAGCTAAATACTAAACTGTGATTGTTTCAACTGATCACATATTCCTAGAATCATTGCTTACCAACCTTTTTATTACTACGGACCTGTTAACGTTTGATAATTTTACAACGACCCGCCGAGGGGATGGAAAAGATCTTAATTGCTTATATTTTAGATTCTTTTGATTTAATAAGTTTAATTTAATTGCATTTAAATATACCTTCAGAATACTATACAATTACAACAAAAAATGAATAGAAAGTGATTTCCATGGAAAGTCGCACAAACCCGAGAGAAATACACCACGGTAAATAAAATAGAAATAATTTATTGTTCCTTGGGTGGTCCGGTACCGGTCCGTGGCCCTTAATGGGAACCATTGCTTAGAATGATAGCCTGTGTACTGATAATCGATTTTGAAGCTTTATTTACATGTTTTGAATTTGTGTGAGCTACTTTTAATCCCCAAAATAACAGCGAGCAAGATAAATTTGGAAGGAACACTTATTAATTTCAGACCGTTAATGATCTAAATTAATGATGGTCATGTCGCAGGAAAATGATGAAATTAGGAATTTCTTCAAATCCCTAAGGGAGATGATCACTTGACGGTAGATGTTAAAATAACGTCTCTTTAAGATCATTTCCCTAATAAAAGTAAGGGATTTGAATGAATCCCTGAGCTGTTTCAGTGAAATGATGGAATAATATTGTCAAGAGTTTAAAAGTGTTTGTTTAACAAATAGGGTACATTATTAAGCGTAGAAGTAAGTAATCAGGGGCGTAGCTACCGCCGCATCAAGGATACGGGGCCCCCAAGCTAAAGGGGCCCCAACAACAACAGTGCAACTACAGTCCCACTAACAGGATTCCCATATCTTAAAAAGAGCCCCGAAGGAATTTTGATACATGGCCCCCTCAGAGCTAGCTACGCCAGTGTAAGTAACACTACACAATAGTCAATGAAATACAAATTATTTATTCGAAACTAAATAACAAATAATTAGAAAATTAGGCTGGTAATCAATCCCTATGTTAATCCTATGGGGACAATTTTTTTTTAAAGATATGGGGCTGATATTTAGGGGATCAATTGTACTACCTGTATGGTTAGGAAGTACAAGGACTCGACCCCCAGGAGTCTGCCCCCCATATAGCATTTTGCCAATGCAAATACTGACTAGTTCATTTCATCATTTCACTGAAACAGTTCAGGGATCTGATAAAGTCACTTACTTTCATCAGTGAGTGAGTGAATATTAACCTCGCACTATTCAGCTGCAAGAGGGCTTTCGGCGACGGACCACGTAATTTTGAACCATGGTCAAGTGAAATGAACGACACCTGAGCTGACATCCCCCTCCTAACTACCACACCAACGGGAGATTTCAGCTCTCGACACATTTAACGTGCATCGCTGTCCTACACTGCGGGTCTTTTAGTAGTACTTAGCTCGAACTCATGACATGCCTGCCATGATCCGATACCTTGACCACTGGGCTACCGCAGCCTCCTTACTTTCATCAGGGAAATGACCTTGAAGTATAACGTTATTTTAACATCTCCCTTAGGGTTTTGACGGAATTCCTAATTTCGCCATTTCCCTGCGACAGTCACATGACAAATGTAATCACGTGTTCTCCATTGAATTCAAAGCTGACATGCGAGTAAGCTATGACTTGTGCTTGTTACTGTATTTGTAAAATCCAGAAAGAGTTTCAAATTTTATAATGGATTAAATCTACGATGGTCACGTGATGAATGCAATCACGTGTTTTTCATTGAACCGATTGTTTTTTACTTGTAAAATTTCGAAACAATTTTAAATTTGATGACTAGGAAAAGAAGTGTTCAAATATTAACATTCTTCAAAAAGGCTTTAAAATTATTAAAATTGTCATTATATTACACGTGTATTTTTGAATCAGATGCATTTTGTTTACTTATGTGTGCTATTATTGTTGACAAATATGTACTGTTTTAAGAAAAGTTTCTGCAGAGAGCAAAAGTTGATAACAGCGAAACGCACGGACGGATTGACTGAAAACATGTGATTCCATTTATCACGTAACTATGATGTCACATGACTCTTTAAGCTGATTGGTTATAACAACGTGACTGTAATTATCATGTGACGTCATAGTCACATGAATTTAGCCTATTAAATAAAGATGCCCACGTATTCTGATCTTTCAAAAAGTGTTTTTAAATAATTTATATCTTAAACTATGCGGGATCTTTTAAATCAGATGCTTTTGCCTCTTACCTATGCGTGTTATAGTTGTTAAAAAATATGTACTTTATCGAGGAAAGTTTCAGTAAAAATCAAAAGTTGGCAAAGGTGATGCTCGTCAATTGGTTGGCTGAAAGCGTGTGATTGCATTGATTGCATTACTACGACGTCACAGGATTTCAGCCAATTGTTACATTTGTTTCTCTCTCTCTCTCTCTCTCTGTAGGCCTATTTATTTAATAGAATTAACTCGTATTTGGTGTCTAGTGAGTTGATTCTTGTACTTCCTTATATTTTCATATAGTGGCGTTGACATTCGTTAAATATATTATGACCCATGTTTTGATGTAGATATGAGTGTGATCTAAGGTATGGATCTCACCAGCTGCCTTTGTTGCAAAATCAAGGAAGGTCGAATTACCGAACGGGTATACGTACTCAGATTGGAGATTTATTGCATTAAATTTTCGAATTTTGAGAGCCAAAGTGGATGTGTTGTGCCAAATCAAATGCCGACTTTGCTACCTAACTCTGACTGAAAATTATGAAAATTTTTGGTTGTTGGTAAAAGGGTCTTTGAGTCAAGTAGAAAAAAACAAACCATTATGTCGAAAATGCAAGCTTAACAATAGTTTTGAATGAAAACAATTTAAAGTAATTAATTTAAATCTCTAATTTCTCAAAATGTTAACGCGTAAGAAATTACTCCTTAAAAATTGCATAAACCTAGGTAAATATTATAGCTTTGTAAAATGAAGGACAAACGAAAATAATTTGTTATTGAAAGACCATTTGGAATAGTAAGATTATTTGATTTGAAAAGTTAACTGTCATATTACAGCAAGAAGGTTTTCTTCATTCTTTAATTTAATGTTCTTATAACAATAAGATATGAGAAGTTAAACTATTTTCTGTATTACCTTTTCATTCCTAATTGTTTTTTCTTTTGCATTGTCATTGCATTAGCTAGCTAGCATTTCCCTCACTGGGGAAAGTTGTAGTTTATGTTTATCCAATAACTAAATTTTTATACCAAATATAATGCAAGGACACATGTCAGTTGATGGGTTTTATTAGAAGCGTAAAATTATTAAACCAGGAAATTAAAATTACATCATTATATGTACACTGAACTATCATCCATTCAAAAGATTATAGCTTTCCGAAATTTACCTATTACATTTATCATCGCTATCGAAATTTACCTTGTGACGAAGCCGGTCTCTTCCCCCTATTTGCTAACAGACCCCTTCCCCTTGCCGACAGACGTTGCGAAAATTCCAGACATTTCCCTAATTTCTGGGAAAGAATTTCGTAACTGGGGGTCAAAGTTTCGGACCCTTTTTCCCAGGCTGTCCGGACTGTCAAAAGGAGATGCCATAACATTGTGCTTTCGTTTTCCCACGATTCGGTGACGACGGCGCGTCTGAAAACTTACAATGTGCCCCCAGCCATCGGTACCCATGGGGCAAGAGATCAGATAGATCAGATGGAACGGGACCGACAGGGGCGGCAAAAGGACAAGAGATCAAGGAAACCGAGACCGACTGGGGCGGCAGAAGAATAAGAGATCAAGGGAGCCGAGACTGACAGGGGTGGCAAAAGAACAAGAGATCACAGAAGGATGATTAGGAGAGATATAGAGAGGATATAAGGAGAGCGAGAGAGTCCGGAAGGGAGACTGGATTTTGAGGGAGCCGGGTGTGGTCCCTTTCAGCGAGAGAGAAAGCGATAGTGAGCCCGCGAATTACGACGGTCTCCAAACTGGGGATATCCGGGAACGGTCTGAGTCCCGATCAACGAAAGAAAGCGATACTGGATCCGCGAAGTAAGGCGGCTTTTGGAACGGTAGAGAATGTGAAAGAGCACGGCGAATTTGGAGCCAGTGAACTCACTCAGACTCGGTGTGGAATTACCGAGAGTGAACCCTTTTTACGTATCCTTTGTATAGGACATTTCTCTAGCGGGCTAATTTATGCCATTATTTTATGCGAGAGAGATGAGACATTGCAGCGAAAAGAGACTCGAAATCTGTGGACCCTTTTGCTATTGTGAAAAAATATTTTTATTTATTTTTTTTTTTTGATGATTTTCTTACTGAGAAATAAATAGTTTATCCCAGAGCTGTGTGAAATCATTACAACCTGTAACATTTTATCCTCTTAACTTTATTTTTGGACCATTTCAATTTTTAAATCAACCCTCCGTTAGGCGCGTGGGTCTCTCAGGTCCATAAGAAAAATAGTTTCAGTGTTGTGTTACCACGGTGGATTGGAACACACCCTTCCTTCTTCTATCTACCTTTTGTCCCTCGCCCTAGGATTCAAGGACGAGGGCGTTTTTCTCATATTTCCGATGGCGCGGTCAAATGATTGTGATGGATGCAGCACACCCAACAACGTCAGTTTTTATGAGAGTACTATTTCGTTAATTTTGAATTTATTTTCTTGTGATTTAGTGTAGTTTTCAGTTTTATACGAAAATTGTTTGAAACAAGTATTTTCTAACTTTTGCATGATAGTGGTTTATTCTTTTTCGCTGGGAGCTCTGAGATGCATCTGAGATCTGCCAGTGACTGTATTTTATTCAATCCTCAATGTAGCTGGAATAAACGCCCAAAATTATCTCTACGGGAACGAAATGACTCAGTTTTTCACGCACGTATCTACGAAAACTAGGTTACAAGCTTTTGAAAGAATCTTATTTTGACTCTTTTGACTCAGGATTGAAGAAATATCTGATATACAAGGCCCTATTCAAGAGAAACATCACTAGAAACATGGAAGAGGAGGCACTGTTCCTTCTTGCCAGAACATCAAGAAAAGATTATTAAAATTTTGTAATGTATTATATAAAAATTCTATGCTCCTTGAACATTCTAAGGTGATTTGTGAAGATTGCAACAAGGTATCGTAAAATGTAAACAGTGGTGATACAGTGATAACTAACCATCATCATTTTGATGTTTTTTCCTTTAAGGTATTCGACTACGTTCGGAACCGTGATTTTAAAAAAGCGCATAAATGGATAATTTTCATGATATTTAGTGTCACTTAGATTAGAATACATGTATAAGATTGTTTTAAGGACATTTTGAAAAAAAAAACAATTATTTAAATACAATATTTTGGCAAAAAATGAACTTCGAGTAACCTTTTTTCAAAATGTTCTCCTTTTGAGAAAAATGCTTCTATTATAATATTTTGCCTGTATATAACTTAGACGTCTGTACAGAGGCTCAACTATGAGTTTTGAAAAATTCACATTATTTTCAGAGTTACCACCCATTGAAATAATTATCTGCGTTTTTTTCTTAAAATTTCTCCCCTCTGTTGTCTTAAAACATGGGTAAACCCACTTCTAAGTTATACATTTCAAAAATTCTAGGTGAGCCTCTGTACAGAGGTCTGAGAGGTGAGAGCTCTGAGGTCTGTACAGAGGCAAAATATTATTATAATAGAAGCATTTTTCACAAAACGAGAACATTTTGAAAATATGTCATTCTATGTTCCTTTTTTGTCTAAGTATTGTACTTAATATTTTTTTATTGTAATACTATTCTTAAAACAATTTTATATACATTTTATAATCTAAGTGACACTAAATATCATAAATATTATCCATTTATACGCTTTTGCAAATCACGGTTCCGAAAGTAGTCGGATACCCTAAATATTTAAATTTCTGATTATATTTTAAGTATTATTTTGTGCCAAATATATTTTAATGTCAAATCTTACGAATAAAATGATTAAAATCTTCAAAAGTAAGTATGAGGTTGTGCATCTGAGAGATACCACGCGTCTATGGAGGGAACTTTTTGAAGAGCGCCTAGTGGAGGGTTAATAAATTCCGATAATACTTGATTGATAATATTTCGTGTACACTTGTTATTAATTTTAAACAACCATTTATTTTTTTACAAATACGACTTTAATTTCTACCCAGATATTACGTATCGACCTTAAATCTAAGGAACAAAGGACAAAACACCATTAAAAGAGACGAAATGAATTTTAAACACGGAAACATTTATTTTCTGTCCAGGACAGCAGAACAACAGAATTACATCTAAAACTGCTATGCCATAAGCGTTGCGCCGCTCGATAGCTAGCATTCTGGTAGCTATAACTGTCAAAGAAACAGGAAAAATGTATTATATTCGCTCAATGACAGAATTTATCTGTGGTACATTTGTTTTAATTAAGACTCTATTCCATTTTTATTGAGTCATCACGTTCACAATGTGTATTTTTCATGCTACTCTTTATCTTATTTATGAGCTTATTAAAATTATTTTCCAAGCTTATTTTATCGTTCAACAAACTTCAGTATGAAAATTATTTTTCTCTCTTAATAGGCACCAGTTTTTTCAGAGTTGTTGAATTTGCAGCAACACAGCAATTAAAAATAACATTTTCTTTTTTAAGAAAAGTAGAATATTATTTAAGATAAAAAAAAAAAGAATTGGGGTTATGTGTGTGCATTTATCCTTATAGCATACTATTGTACATTATTATTTTTCTTTGAGTCTTAGAATACGAAGTAAAAATTGCTTAATTAATATATATATCATTTAAATATACAGAGAAATAACACTTTTTAAAAAGATATTTAAATTTGCTGTAAAATGATAAAGCAACGTATTATGGACACATTCGTTATATTTTTAATGCAGTTTGAGCTTCCCTTCATATTCCCGGTGCTAAGTTCGTTGTCAACTTTTTTCTATTTATTTTATATATTATACATGTTTTAAATGCAACTGATACTTTAAAGCAAGTGAACTATTCTTTTCCCTCTGGTGAATTTTTAAAATAAAACTCAATGATATTTCTTGCAAATATAAGATTTTAATGTATTAGTGATCAATATATTATGATCTCAAACAAACTCCATGGAACCATAACCAAAAATAAACTGTGACGTCAAGTGTGTAATAGGATGCGCCGAAACAATGCGCAGGGAAGCTACAATCTTCGTTCAGAGAAAAGGCCGAGAACTTGATCACTAGCCCCGTTTACATGCAGACCTGCAAATAGCAGGCAAAATGCGGTTGGGGATAAAAAAATGTGCTCTTTGCCGGTATTTTTTTTATGTCCGTTTACATAAGAATCTGAGGATTGGTTGATAGATTCACGTGACTATACAGAATAACCATGGAAACCTCCAGAATGTTGATAGCGATGATCATCCAAAATCATCGCTATCGCCCTATTTAGAAGCCACGTTTCACATATTTTTTTTGTTTGTTTTGTTTGATATTTTCTTTGATGTGCAATATTTTAATAAGAACTTGTTCATAGTCTGTTTTATAATTGTGGGATTACTGAACCCTTAAAGGGGAAACAAATCCCCATTATATTTTTTCTCCTTAAAGGGGAAACATTTACAAACTCTTTAAAATAAATTTGTACCTGCCCATTCAGTAGGTATGTGTGTACAAAGAGATATCTTTTCGTATAATAATAATAGATTAATAATGGTTTTGATTTTTTTGAAAAAAATTTAATTAAATGGCTAAGTAAATGAAAATATGATACAAAACTGAAGATTTTAGACATTTTTTGAAGCTATTTTCCTTATCACTTAATAGGAATGTTAATGTAAAACAATTCATTCCATTAGTTATATCCCACTTTAATCAGCTTTGAAGGCAATATATATTGCATAGCATCTTTATAACCTTTTTAATTATAAGACAGCACTATTTCTACTTCTTATATTGAAACATTCATTAAGATAAATATTTGAATACAATGAAAAAAATGAAAAATGCAGTTTGAATGTGTTCATTCATAAAAATTATCTTGCAATAATTTCATACCATTCTCAAAAATTAATGTCTTAGATTAAAGTACGTGTGTATCAATTTATTAAAATATTGGAAACAGACACGCAAAACAAACTAAACATAAATTTATTTATATCTTTCACTTTACAAGAATAAAATAATATTTTTATTTGTAATGTTCACTTAGTCAATTTGATTTTGCGTAAAGATTTATAGCTTGTAAGGTGCAATATAGTGCCGTTTTATCCATTGGGGCGGGTGCCCAGGGTCCCAGATAAGCTGAACTTGACTAGATTTTCTGGTTATAAAATTCGGTCCGTCAGTGCCAAGGGAGTCTGTAGAGTTTCTACGCTCAGGGCCGGAAATGAGATTAAATCGACACTAGAGTAACATGATTTTTATAAAATTAATGAGCAACGCAATTAAAAAAAATATCTTTTTCTGAAATATTAAGTCTAATTTCTAAATTTTTTTCTATGTTGTCTCAGTTCATTTCATTCAGCTGAATTTTTTTATCTTGGAACAAATGAATCTCGGTCGCAATGCATCATGGGAAAATTTGAAAAAGAGTTCACTTTTCTCCGTATTTGCTCTCCTCCCAAGAAAATACAAATATTCTTCCCTCTTTTCAAATCGATAAATAGCCGGTTTGAGGTGGTGAGGGGGGAAAGTATGGATATATTTATATTAGTATATTTTCCACGCTCTTTTATAATTTTCTTTGCTTTCAACTACAATTCTACTTGTTTAACTATCTAGAGCAGTGGTACTCAATCTTTTTTGCTGCTGGGCCGCATACTTATGTTAGCCATATCACACGGGCCGCACACATATGTTAGCTATTTCATGCGGGCCGCAGCATGAGGTTAAATGGGGGAGGGGAGAGAAATGCTTTAAGATCAATATAACATTGGAAATTTAAAATTTAAACTGTGGAAAATTGATTTTTTTAAATTTTTGTCACTAACACTACATTGAAAGAATTTCAGAAACGCTCCCTTACAATTTTTGCATCAGTAAACGGTTTCATATGGTTATCAATAATGTAACATACTTCATAGGATGTCTCTATTCCTAATGTGACATGACCACTGACAAAACACTTTGTTGATGTTGTAAAGAATATTCAAGAAAGCTTATTTACATCTCCTGAAAGAGATCTTGGAGGCAAAGGGTCATTGAATGATTCCTGTTTACTGGCATTTTTAAATGCCGCACTTTCATGACAAATCAAACAAGTACTGATCCATGTTTGTTTTTCACTACAAACGTTTCCAAAACGTTCGAATATTTTCCACTTGCAAGGTATGAAGGACTGTTAAAAATTAGTTCCACCCATAAAATTGTCGCTAGTCTACTGTTGTCTGTTATCACTAACAGTAACCGTTAGAAATAGAAAAAAAGAATATCAATTTGCGGACGTACTACTTCGACAGCAAAAAAGCAAAATTGATAGATTGGATCTCTTGTCAAAGAATTTCCCACCAAATTTTTAATACATTGTTCTTAAAGAATTGAATTTTTCAAAACAATAGGTTGTGTGACTGAGCTACTTAAAAAGGCTCGATGGGCTGCAGGTTGAGTATCGCTGATCTAGGGTATAAAAAAATCATTGTTATTGCACGTTCCAGAATGTTTCTCCGTTTTGAGAAATTCCTTCTGAAAATATTGCTTTGTGAAAAATTTAGCTTTTGTTTATTTTTTTTTTCATTTGAGCAAATTAATTAAAAAGTCACTTTTTTCCCCTTCAGAGCTTTCCGAAGTTGAAGTACTAGCGCAATGTGTCCTGTTTTTCATGGTCGGGTACGAAACCACAGCGACTGTGCTCACTTATGT
>BMAV01017186.1:27597-64862 GCA_019973955.1 Trichonephila inaurata madagascariensis | reverse complement strand
CCCCCCCCCCCCCTCCATCTTGAAAAATTCTTGTGTGCACCACTGCCTAATGTCGTAGGTGTGGTGAGGTAAGGAAAAGGTTATTATAATAACTTAATAATATATACGGAATATGTACTTACCTTTTGTAACAAATCTTTTAAAACCGCGTTTAAACCAAAACATAATAATAATAGCCACAAACATAATAATATCAAATAATGCATTTATTATGTAATAATTCAAAATATATTAAAAAATAAAACATTTTTATCTAAAGTTAGTTTTTGTTGTTATAGTCTGTAAAAGACTTGTAGTCTACTTACTGTCAGCCAATCTTGAATTTTCCGTATATATAATTACTAACTGGTAAAAGTTTCAGGTGGTCACTCCAAAATGTCTTGGCGTTCCACCGGTCGATCGCGATTGATGTAATGCCCATCCGGGCTCTAAAGCATCATTGGGACTTCATCTTTGAAAATACTACGACACTACAGTTTTATAAAGCGTTACAATAACATTATACGTTGATTGTGACTACGAAGAGCATCCACTATAGCCTTCATAACCTTCGAATATAAAACCACGGGTTCTTCATATCCTTTCCAGCCAGAGAAGATGATTGGGGTTTTTTTTTTGGTTGGAGTGACAGCAAATACCTCCATACTGGATTCCTTCATTTTGTCGATGGTTTGTAATGGGGTAGTATGTTTCATTCACAGACACTATGCGCTCTAAAGATTATCTCCTATCCTTCTGGGATTGGATCAAATATTTTGAGCGCATTTTCATAAGACAAACTTTCTGGGGCTTACGAAAGTATTGGGGTATTCATTCAGTACAAATTTTCTGATACTCCAGTTCTTTGTGGAGGATCGTGTCCTTGGATCCTACGTTAAGGTTCATTACAGCGCTTATTCATCCACCTAGACTACTCACTTTACCACCATGTACATAAAAGAAGTTATTCCTGAATGGATTACGAGTTCATAACGAGGGCGAGGAATGTCCGTCGTACTAGTAAGTCATTCAGTTGTTGCGTACACCACTAGGACACAGTGCTTCTTCGAGACACGCATCCACATACATAATTTGGATTACTTGATAAATTTCATTTGATGTCACACACACACTAAAGAAATGGAATACAGCCACACTGCGCTTGCTTGGTAGGTTATTTCTTTTGCTGTAATTGGTTGTTAAAGTGAAGTTGTCCTGGAAATTCACAAAACTATGTGCAGTTTCGTCCCATTGCAGGATTGGCTATGCTGCCATTTCCTGGCCGAATAAGAAATATTTCCTGCATCCTATGCTTTGTCTATATTTCGCTTAAATCTGAATATGCATTTTATTACCTATATACCATTCGAGAATTAAACCTGTTCATGTCCGCCTATTTTACAGACGGATGGAGATTAACCTCATGTCACCTCAATTCTAGAATTTAATTTTCTCTAAATAATGGAATAACTTATTTGTTTAGTTCTCTGTATAGTATTTTAGATTGGACCCTTTTGTATTTTTAATCATCAGATCATTTTTTACAACTTTCTTTTAGACTGTTTCATATGTATGTCAGATTCTATTTACTTATATAGGGTGCCATGCTTGGTACCTTCCTATTTGCTGCATCTATAGGGGGACATACTATTCTATTAGCCCTAGGTATTGTGACCAGGGGCTAACTCTTGTAAAAATTTAGACTATGGATCACTATCTTACTTTGTAAAACTTGCCTGTAAAATTTTATGATCTGAATAAAAACTTGTCAATTTTGGCACCAACATTGGCCCTCCCTTCTCATCCGATAAGAGAAAGGATCCTCATCTCCGATTGTTATCCTTTCTTATTGTAATTAGATATAAGGTGTGCTCTCGATTTATTCTTACGTTATATGAAGAAAAAAAAATTTATATTCGTTTTTTTTTCTTTTTAGATTCATGGATGGGTACGAACCGAAGCACCCCCAATATGCCTATCTGCCGTTCGGTGCGGGGCCCAGGAACTGTCTGGGCATGCGCTTCGCTCTTCTCGAGATCAAGTTGTGCATCACCAACATCCTACGCCACTACAGGATCAAGCCGCTACCCACTACCAAAGTAAGACAATGCGTAACATACTTTCAATTTTAGGAAATTGCTTCTTAAATAGGGTTTCGAGGCGGCATTGATTTATAGACTTGAAATTACATCCATTGAATAGTTTTGAAATTACATCCAAATTTACACTTTTTAAGTTAAAATATGCGGTAAAATAAAGATATATAACAATTTTTAAACAGTTATAAATTACATTGAGCAATTTCTGAATATACTGTCGAACAGGTGTGTGCATTAACCTCTTATCTACCGACGGGAATTATAAGTACCAATCACCTTAAAATTACATAGAATAACCATTTTTACGAATATTCTGACGATACTTAGCAGGAATATTCTTTGAAATCCACTCCTCCAAGATATATGGCAGCACGTGTTCTATGATGAGTATTTTAGAGGGGAAGGCGAATAGTTTTCTGGCAGAAATTGCGTTTTCAGCGGATTGCGAAGATTATCATTTTTGTCTGGGAAAAATAGTTAAAGTCAAAATTTAAGTGTCTTATTTTTTTGTATGTTAATGAAGACCATAAAAAACGATTTGATTATTTATTGTAAGTGAATAGTGTATATAATTAATTTTACAGTTGAATATCTATGATTAATTAATTAGCTTTAATGGATTAAATTTCCAAAAGTAGAGTATTTTATTTATGAATATCCCTTAATTTTTAATGTAGGGATCCAAATTAAAATATTGCATGAAAAAAACTGCAGTAAATCCTCATGCGGTAAATAAAGGGTTAAGTCGATCGCGATCAACGATGGACCATTAAGACATTTTCGGGGGACCACCTTTACGAAGACCTAGGAAGTGCATACTAAAAGAAACGTATTAGTGGAACACTGATGCCAGCTAGACTGGAGACTGGATGGACCGCAACTCCTTTAAAAAGTTAGAAGTCTAGAAAAGTCTTCCCACCTGTAGCTTATGAAATTTGAAACATCATCAATTTTAACTTTTCACACATATAAATTAAGGCTTCATCTCTGATCGCCTAATTTAATTTACACGTCGAAATAAATCTGTCTTCTTTTAAATCTTGGATCTCTCAAATGGTACAAGAATCGTAATCCTGTGACGTTTATCTAAGAGACAAATCCCAAAATATACCGAAATTCAACAAAGTATCGCCTCAACGTTTTATTTTAAAAATTCTATAACAAATTTCGAAAAACTCATTTGAAGGTGTACATCTTCATCACTCCGTGTACCCGATTTCGATGATTTGGTCCTGTTCATCTTTGCACTTGTACTCAACGCTCTTATTTTTACTAATGTAGGTTGATAAATATATCCACGAGCCTTTATTTTTTACCTTTATTTTAGAATTTTAGCTGTTGCATGTGCACGTAAGACTAATATATTGTATCTATGTTTAATATTCAAAAGTAAGTTAATCATTATATTGGGGTAGTGCGAAAATTGTTCCCATTTTTATCATCCGTAAAGAAGAGAAAATAAGCGAAAAATGAACATTATCAATGATTGTACATAATCCTCTTTGCTATCTGTGACCTCTTGCCATCTTTTTGGTAAGAGATGAACAATACGGTGGTAAAATGCAGGCGGTTCGTTCGCTTCGTTGCTGGCAACGTTGGCTCTATGCAGAAACTTTCTCTTAAAAAGTACATATGTATAAAAATGCATTTTATGTAAAAGTATATGCATAAAAGAAGATTTTTATTTTAAATTTAAAAAATCCTTTTGAAAAGAAATTTTTAAAACTTTTTTACCCAATTATGATATTTCAAATTTTATCTAAAGTTCACAAATGGAACAACAAGTACGATTGGTTTTATGTCTGTTTTGAATTCACTGGAGAACACGTGTTTGTCTTTGTCATGTGACCGCCATGAATTGAGCCCATTAAATGAGTCTTACGGGTAATACAATCTTGAATGCGTTTTATATTTTATGTGATTCAGTTGTTTTAATTTCGTGTTTTTTGCCTGTTATTACTCTATACTTAGATAATATAAATATTTCTGAATAAATAACAGATGTTTTTAAGACCGAGAATTGTCGTCTTCAGATAAATACTGTTGCGTTTCTCAAACAGTTCTGGAGCAAGATAGCTCTCTCTCAATTTGCAAGGATAATAGCTCATTAACTAGCAACGTTCTAGGCGGCTAATGGAGTTGCTACCGTTAAAGACAGGACTACAGGATAAGCAGATTTTCAAGTTTATCTTCATTGTCGAACTTAAGAGAGAGAGAAGGGGAGGGGGGTGATACCATGTCAGAAATCTTCCTAGTTATTTGATATTAATTATCAAGTTCATTAACCACAGAGATCACTTTTAGGTATGATAAACCTTATGTCTAATCAAACGTCTCGAACAATTCTAGGAAAATTCACCAATATTTTTCATATGATGTAAAAGAAATTTTGAGTACAATTGTGTGTGTGTGTGTATTTTCTAATGAAGAAACTCTTTTCCTCAAACTACTAAAGTATCGTGCAATTTAGAAGGAAGAATAAAATATAAATAAATATTTATTTTATTTTTTATTTTATATAAGAACATTTTTTGTGTTTTTCTTTTCATCAGGTCCCCTTGGATACCAGAAAAGCGCTTTTCTTCCTTACTGTAACCGAGTTACCCCTGAAGTTTGAGAAAAGAACTGATGTCAGAGGAAACTAAGAGGCAAAGATTACTATTATCCTACACAGCAGCCTTTTTCTTTATACATGAGCTTGTATAATCTATGCATATCATATCGTTATATATATATTTGTTATATTATAAGATCATTTTTTGAGCCCAGCCACGTATTCATTGGCAGAATATGAACTGTATATACTGCATTAATAAACTGCATTATTTCTTTTGTTTATTGAATATTTCCAGATTGCTTTTCTGATCGATACAAAAATTCGCTGGCAACACCCAATGTGTCTCGTGTTTCTGAATCCCGATCAGGCGACAAAATCGACATGACACCAATGTGCTAACACTTCACTTATCTAACCAACATCTCGTCAAAGTAGGCCTGGGCAGTTTTTAAGAGCTTCAGCACCACCATGCAATGGTGCTTCAGTGAAAATTCCACTACAAATCGCTGGCCATGAACTCGATGCCATAAACTCTCGGCTACTGTGTTAAAACTTAATTATTTTTCTAATGCATTTTTGTTAATCCTGTTAATGCCTTAGTTGAATCCCTTAGGGGAGAAATAACCTTAGTGGGGCTCTCGAAACATATTTTCAAAATTAATAAAGCCGTCAAGATGTTGGCAATCATAGATATACAGGTCATTTCCTTCCTCTAAAGTGCATTATGTAATTCATCATGATTCTAAACTAGTGATGCTATTTTAGATAAGTACTCTATTTATATATACTGGAATCTAAGTCACAGTTTTTTTCTAATGTTAATGCTACTGAAAATCGGGGGCGGCTTAGAATGAAAGGGAAAAAATCGTCGGATGGGAGCAATTAGAACAATTACAAATTTATGTATGTAATTAAAAGTTAATATAATATTGGTAAAATAAAAAAAATTCACTTTTTCCTTGTTTTTATTTTAAATTTTATCAAATCTCATAAAACTAGATAGCGATAAACCACTTTACACCACTTTTCATTTTTCACAAAATTTGGTTGAGAGTTTTGGATGCGATTTAGATTCGAATTAATACGGTAATAGAACGAAATGTTCATGGAGAACTTGGCATCATGGGGCTCCAGCATCAACGATAACCAGGTACTTCTCGTCCGTATTAATAACAGCACGACGATCCAACGAGATCTTAGATCTCGTGCATCTTAGATCTACTTTAAGCCTATTGAGCTCATATGACTATACATGCCAAATGCAGTAGAGGCAGTTTGATGTTGGTTGCCTGAAACTCTTCCTTGACCAAATTGTACAAGGAAGCTTGTAACCTTAGAACATCTCATACGAGCTGCTCTATATCCTGAGCCATTTATTTTACAATGATGCAGAAGCGTTAACAACCATCACAAAAAACAGTTTTTTTTATTTTTGTTTTTTTTTTGTAATTTATTCGACTTTATAAACGGTATATCGGCTTGATTCTAAGTCAAATTTTAATATATTAAAATAACACTTTTGTCAGAGTTCAATTTAACTGAGTCTCGAAAGTCTTTACATAGTATGGCGGAAAAAGTTAAAGAGAGGGGATGATTTAGGTGCTTATTTTCATTCCGGAGGTCAAAAATTAAGAGATACTTTTCATTAAGAATTCAATTCCGTAATTTAGTGCAAGAAAAAGGAATCATCTGAGTTTTATAGAGGAGATTATTAAATTAAATATACTATAATAACACACCATCAAAATTTTAATGCAAGAAATTTGAATAAAACGCATTTCAAAATATATCAATAAACATCCTTTTAAGAGATCAATTCTATTTCAAACAAACTTTAAGGATGTTACTAGTTTTTATAAAGGAATTTGTGTGCGTGAAAATAAACTGCTCTTGATGACTTGAAAGGCAGCACGTAACCAAAATTTGTGCTTTCTTTAGCTATAGTTAAATGCAACGTTGTTGTTGTTGTTATCATGTATGACAAAGTGCAAAGGTTGTAATAAAAAAACATAAAGATATAGTCGAATATTTCCAAAGGTGTGAATCATTGCCACGGCAACATCCATGGCACGATTCGAGTAGAGAATGTCCATATGCAGCAGTTACTGTCTATTTTAAAAAGGGCACCATCAATGGAAGGACAGCTAAAAAGGTGTTTGGGATCCTGTTGCGTACATAGGCAGTGCCTGCATTCCACATATGATCTGGAACCATCGGGCAGAATCTTCATATCCTTAGAATGCTTTGTCCTTAGTCTAGTTATTGTTGTCGTAATTTCTCTCGTCTATAATTTAATTCTGGCAGCGAGAATTTTTTTCTTGGGTTTGAGGAGAGCTTTTGTTTTATGACTGCGTTGGCATGAAAGACCGTAGTAGATGAAGTTAAAGGCTCAAATGTTCTAGCTTCATTGGCAAGGGAATCGGCCATTTTGTTACCTTCGATATCAACACGGGCCGGGATCCACTGGTGGGCACATGATTTGCCCAATGCATCAATGGAGAATAGAAGAGAATTGATTTCTTGGCTGAGCCCCATTTTTCCTTTCTTGGGGGCCTCAAGAGCAGATCTACAATCCAAAAGCACAAAGATGTTGTCGGAATTATCGATATTTGTCCAAGTAAGGTCCATTTAGGGCTGTCCTAATTTCTATGAGTTCACACGTGAAGTTGGAAGCATTTTACCCTGCAGAGACCTTGTGCTTTGATGCTGTATTATCTGGGTACTTAAGAAAGATACCAGATGCACACCTCTTGCACTCTGAGTCTGAAGAACCATCTGTGTAGGCAGTTACTAAACGAGGCCTCATAAGGCTGATAATTGTGTCCCCCCATGCCCTTCCTTTTAATTGTCTCCTTAGGTTTCAATTTCGTCAAGATTCAAGAAGGTCCAAAATTATTTTCGCAGAGCAAAGTTAATTAAATTATACTAAGATCCTGTTAGAGATATTGATTTGAATTAAGCATTCTTATTCCATCATTATACAGAAAAACATCTGTGTATTTGTATTCATGCATGAGGCTATTTATTATACTATATATTTATTAGCCTATAATTTATTAGCCGTGCATATTTTTAACAAGTAAAAAGAATTTAAAGAAACCTCAAAAATATGAATGTTAAGATGAGGCGGCGCTATATGACTCTTTTTTGTTGCCCTTTATTATTATTTCAACGAATACTGCTTTCATTACTATTGCTATACATGTGTAGTAAATATTCCTTCTAGTTTTGATATCTGAACCTAATCTCATCACTACGCTTATTAAAACACCTCTTCTGTTTTTTCAGTGACTTTATTCTTACTACTATCCATTAACTTTTAATCACTTTGTACACGCTGATATGCTGTTACCTACATCTTACATTACTAAATGGGGGAGTCACCAGTTTCTATCAATCCAAACAATTATGACTGTACATTTCAATCAGAAAACTTTTTTTTTTTCAAATGGGCTGCGGATTAGTGTTTTACCATTGCAGACCTAGTACATTCAAAGAAAGCTAGTATCTCTTTTTAGTGCGGCACCATAAAAGGAGGATACCGATTGCCGTAATTAATTTTGACGCCCAGTTTCCTCCCTAGAGGAGGCACCTGTCTGACGATGCGAACCTGTACTAAGATTTAATTTTGGCATCAGAAAACTAGTTACAGATAAAATTTTGCTTTTATTTCTCTTCATATTTTGTCTTTTCAACGCAAGTTTGACGTATCCCGACATTATATAGGTTTACCTATTCTGACAAATATGATGACAGTAGATAATTATGTGATAAAAGATGTCAATTTTTCGCATATATCTTCTAACGAACCGCACCACGCAGAAACTTGCCGAAGGTACTAAAAGATTGGGAATGATCCGAGGAATCTGTTTTGACCATTTATATTCCGATATTGTAATTACTTAAAAAGATATTAATTAAAAATATTTGTTTTACTCCTGCGAGTTGTTTCTACCGCCAAACAGAATGAAAAACCGGGAGGTGAAATTTTTTTTTTTTTATCTCCGTCTTTTTTAAAACACGATCTAATTTTTTTATGAGACTCAGACAAAAAATAATTACAGAATCGGAAAGATCATTTACTTCGCCACGATACGGTATAATTTACTTTGCAAAATAATGATATTTTCTATTTTTTACGATTTTTTCTAAAGTGAGTCAAAACCGATACGTTTTTGTAAAAATGATTTCTAAATCGTTCCGTTTGCATTTTCTTTCGCGCTAATGAAATGATATTCTACACTAAAAAGTTCATGCTTTTCTCTTTTAGAATCAGTCATTTAAAAAATAAAATGTCAAAAACATTTTTTGTATACGATTTTTCAAAAATACTCAAAATTTTATTTAAATACTTAATAACTTCTTTATTTATAAAAGTAATCTCACGAAACTTTTTTTCGTGTGTGTATAGAACGATATTATCCGTGATCTGTACAATCATATAAAACGTGTATAAAGCATTGCTATAAGAATATGGATGCCGCGATAAATATTACGTTGGATTGGTAAATTATGAATTATAAATCATTAAGTAGGGTATAAAAATATATATTAATAATTTTTTTTAAATCATGTTTTCTTTATTGTATCATATTTATATAGTGAAGTTTAAATAAATCGTTAATTTGTCTTCAGTCGTCTCCGAAATATTTTTCCGATGACAAATCGGTAAAGGGTCTTACATTTTAAATATACAATTTATAAAATTTCTGAAAACACTTGTTACCTGTTAAAAAGAAAAAATTGTTACCTTCAATGCTTTAAAACAATCTAAAATGTCTAAGTTCATTGTTTTCAATAAAGTAGTATTGTTAAATGCATATTAACAATGAGAAGAAAGAACAATATTTGCTCATTTATTAATTAGCGAGCTAACTGTGTGGTTGGAATTTTTACTCTTGTAAACTGAGTGCTTTTACTTATTCTTCAGAAAAGGTTTTGCTTTAAAAAAAAGTGAAACTGTTTACAGCAGCTTTGGCTGTGTTTTTCATTATGAGGCATTTCCTTTGGTGCATTTATCAAATCTCATTCAACTGGGTTATGCACTATTTTGTGACTTTGTTGACGTACTTTGCTGTTTGTTTCTGTTTCTGGATCGGCTATTCCATTCTGAACAAAAAACAACGGACATTTATATTTTGGATGCTGAAACTTTTCGCAGACATATTGAGAACAACTTAAAGTTTCAAAAATGGATTATAAATTTGTGTCTGGAAGATCATTTACATGAGGCTATATATGAAGAAAATGGCAATGGGAATTTTATTGATGCAACTGTGTCCGAGATTGCCATTTGGATTAACACAGAAGGAGCACATAAACTCTTGGTTGACACAGTTGAAAAGCCGAAAACTCCAAAACAGCTTACTATATTCAAAATTTCTACTACTCCTTCAGAAGCAAAGACTGATGTCTTATTAGATATATCCAAAGAATCTACGGTGGATACTTTAGAAAAGTCCTGCTCCAATGAAAAAGGAGATGCATTAAATTTCACTAATGCTGATTTTGAAGTGGAAGAACCTGAACTTATTGAAATTTTTAAAAAAGCAATTGTGATTAATGATTGGCTTCCAGATTTATTCAACGAAAAATATCATTTTCTTTCCTATTTCAACTGTTGATACACTACAGGCTGCTATTGTTGGCGACTCTGAAATCGTTGAAACATCTGAAGTATCCACTACCAACAAATATGTAGAAAATCATTCAGATAAAAATTCATTGCATGATGCTGTTTTCGTCAATTTCGAATCAACTGTTTCTGTACACGAAGAATCAAAATAAATTCAACTTCCAAACTATTATGAAGAAAATTCAATTGATCCTAAAAAACAGTAAAAAAGGAGAATCTTCGGAAAGGTCTTTAGATGATGTTTAGAAAGTGTATTTATTTATTTTTTTTTGACATTTTTTTTCTTTACTATTCACACTGCGGCAACTATTTTTTTACACTTTATCTTGCACCAAATCCATCTTTTCTACACTGCAACTTACACTTTATCCAAATTTTCTACACCATCTTACACCTGATACACCTCTTCAAAACTGCATTGCACTTAGGGCATTATTTCAACTCCAAGGAGTGAACTAATATTCCTTGTATTTGTGACTGAATATGCTTCAAAGAAGCTTTCCTTAAAGTGGCTTTCGCCCTCAACAGGGTTTACACGGATTTGACTTTTGAGCCGTAAAATGGCGATATACCCGATTATGACTTTATTAAACATAACATAAATATGGCTGGACGACGAATGACTAACTGATGAGATTTAACTGACTTTTAGAGATGCATCTGACATCATTTACGGGGCTGATTGGCAATAAAAGCTGGAAGAGAACTTTATTTCCGGTTGAAATTGATGACTACTTTCACGGTGATTGTTAAATTGTTAAAAAATGTTCACAATAGCCTTGTCAATTCCTCTTACTCAAAATAAAATTTTGACTTTCACTATTTGTATTAGTCTCTTTATTTCACTGCTTTTATATTCTCTTGAACATTATATGCGTTTTCTTTTAAATTTCTTTAATGAATATATTAATAACGTATTTGGCTGAATGTCATTCATATGTTTTTCGTAGGAAATAAGAATAAGTTGTAGAATAGTATTACACAGGAATAAATTAATACTTAATATTATTAATACATCAATCTTACTCTTAGATAGCTCGCAAGGGTTCGTCAAAAGTAAAATTTCATTTATTGAGGTTTATTTTGAAAAACTAATTATAAAATTGAAACTTACCATAATGTTTTCTTTCACTTTTAAATATTCTGGTAGATGTGATATTCCTATTACATAAAAATAGCATGTTTTAAAGTGTTCTTTAATTCAATCATTTCAAAATTTATTTTAAGTAGTATTGTAAATTTAATCTACCTTTATCAATTTAATTGTAATTTAATTATCGATTTGTAAAAAATAATTATAAGAAACTACTGCTATTAAAATTTTATACTTGCATAAAATTATAAATGCATAGATGTATTCGTCAAAATTGTTTCGCCAAATTACCTATTGTTAGTTGGTTTACAATAAATTTTAAGGAACATATGTGTGAAAAAAAAAGGATAAAAGAAAAATACGAAAAAAATTTTACAAATAATCCTCTCTCAAATTTTTTCACATATTTTTCATTCTGTTTAATAAATTTCTCTCAGAGACGGCAAAGTTGGTTGAATGTTTTAATGTGACTTAAAGAAAAAGAGTTTTAACTGCTATCATAATTTTTTTTCTTTTTCAAAGTGTTTTGGACTTTTAAAAAAGATTTTTGTTATCGATATCAACAAACTGAAAGTGGAATGAGGGAAGACAAAATTCTTTATTTTTATTAGTTATTTTCTTATTTTTTATTGATAGAACTAGGTATACGATTCAGTTTTTACTTTCTAAGACAGTTTTTTCTTGATAGATGGTTAATTGTAAACCTGACAGAAGGGAACCATCATTTTAATAGCAAAATTGTAGATTAAAGAAGTATAAGCGTAAAGAATATATTTTTGAAAATGGAACATTATACCAATGAAGGATATGAGGTTGAGATAAAATCAAAATTATTAAGGACATTTTCAAGATTACAGCCTTGTATGAAAAGATGCACAGATCATGTTACTGAACAAATAATTGTGAAGTTTTGTAATAAGTGGCTACAATACCTAGTTATGTGATGGAACGTATGGAGATAGGAGTTTTTAAAATGAAGTTGTTCTGAAAACAAAAAAAATTCTTTATGATTGTTATGCTTAGAAAAGAACAAGTGTTGTACCATTTTGAAATCTCAACTGAAT
This sequence comes from Trichonephila inaurata madagascariensis, assembly GCA_019973955.1. Lineage (NCBI taxonomy): Eukaryota > Metazoa > Arthropoda > Arachnida > Araneae > Nephilidae > Trichonephila > Trichonephila inaurata. The sequence continues at coordinate 52,435 of BMAV01017186.1, read as the reverse complement.
GGGCCTTACTTGCCTGGGGTTGTGTGTAATAGATTTTTTAATAGATAGTCAAAGTTAGATTATATGTTTTTCTCAAAAACCGACTCTCCCAAATTACGTTAATTTTAACTAAATCAGAGCAAAGTTTTTTGCCCGACTTGTGACTTCTGATAGTGCTAAAATTTTATAGACATTAATAAGGAACTTATAATATTTTATATTATTTATTATGAAATCTTACTGTTTTATCTGGATATTTGAGAAGTGAATGAATAAACTGGAAATTTATTCGTTTCAAATCCTTACATTTTCATAGCTTTTAGGAAGCTAGAATCAAATCCTGCAAGTATCTCCTTAAGCCAGTGCTTCTCAAACTTTAAATATTTGCAACCCAATTTTCAGTCGCAACTTTTATCGTGCCCCCTCCATACAATAACAATGTATTGAATGCAACAATAATGTGCTTAGACGCTAAAGCTGCAGTATGATTGTAATTATAAACCATATGAATTATTAATATAAGTATTAAATTTTGTATATAATTTTGCAAATGACAAGCCCATGGGAGTATCTAGCAATTATTAAACTTATTTTTAACTTAATATTGATAAATTAATTATCAAATACACATATTTTGCACTCCTGATACACTTACAAATATATCAGTGTAAATGCGTAATTTATTTTTTATTATGTCAGAATGTATTTTGTTTTGTGTGTGCTTCCTTTCAGTAAATTAATAATTATTTTATATCTTTCATTTTTCAATTTTTGATATGCTCGCCCTCCCCGCGCGTAGGCTTATCACGCGTCCCTGAGGGGGCGCGCCCCACAGTTTGAGAAATATTGCCTTAAGCGAGTTGTGAAAAATGCCAAATTAACAAATAATGACATCTTGACAATAATGTTAAGCTCATATCCCTTTTACCTTTTAAATCCTTTGACCTGTGGTCATTTTCTGATTGGTGGAGCAGCCAATAGTATTTTATGCCAGTAAACCACAAAATTAGTTCAATTAATTTAGAAAAAATCTGCAAGCAACTGAGTTCCTTGTAACAAAAGACAAAATGAGAAAATAGGAAAGGGATAATTTTCAGATATATTACTTAGTAATAGTCAGATAGGATAATACTAAAATTTGTAACTAGGTTTTGTTTTGAATTGTTGAGAAAGAGACAGAGAGAGAGAAAGTTTCACCCAGTCAATGAGAGATAGGAAAGTATGAGTAGATAAGTTAAAACACAAAAAGGAATCATTAATCATTAAATCATCATTATTCCATAGAATATTGATTTTATATAAATGTACTAGGGCAATTCGGAAACTAGCCACCGTTTAGGCTTGGAGTTGGAAGTACGGTTCGGAACGCCCTCAATCGAATGCATGGACAATCTGATTTAGTAAGCATCCTGTTGGTGAGTCAGAATGTCGTAGGGCCAAGAGTTTGTTAGTTATTACGTGACAAAATGTGTGTCATCATAGAAAATCCCACTAAATGTGAGATGGGAGGAGTGATAAGATTTATTTGGGCCAAAAGGCTGTCAGCAGCAAACATCCATTGTGAATTGTGTGTCGTATACGGGCCAACATTATGAATGATGGTGTTGCGTCAATGGATACGTTTTTTCTAGGACGGAAGAAAGAACATCCATGAAGAACCACGGAGAGGAATGCCGTCTGTATTGGGTGCTGATCTCATCAAAGAAATCGATGAAAAAATTCGTAATTTCACAATCTCCCAACTTTCAGAACACTTTCCGAACGGTTTTTGGACATTTTTGTATGAGGCAGTCACGGGAACTTTAGGCTACCGGAAGTTTTGTGCTCGATGGATACCGAAAATGCTCACGGAGATCCACGAAACCAGTCAAATGGGCGCTGCCTTAGAATTTCTTTCCCGGTTACATACAGATGTGGAGGCTTTTTTGAACAGAATAGTGACTGGTGACGAAATTTGGGTAACGCATGTCAATGCGGAGACAAAATAACAGTCTATGGCATGGGGTTATACCGGTTCTCCTACCCGGCTGAGGAGAGCCCGTCAAACTTTGTCAGCGAGGAAGCTGATAGTTACCGTCTTTTGGGATGCTCAAGGTATCTTGCTTATCGAATTCATGATACGGGGAAGAAGAATAAATTCCGAAGATTACTGTCGTACTTTGAAGAAACTGAAAAGAGCCATCCAGAATAAACGTAGTGGCCTACTGATTACTGGGGTTGTGCTTCTGCACGATAATGCTCGCCCTCACACTGCTGTAAGAATACGAGAGGTTTTGCGCAAATTCAAATGGAATGTGTTTCAATGTCCTCCCTACATTCCGGACTTGGCTCCTTCTTATTACCATCTGTTCACTTCAATGAAGACTATGAGGAACTTAAAAACGCTGTGACGCGTTTGTTTAAATCGCAGGTTGCCGCTTTTTATATAGAACGAAGTGGTAAATTGGTAAAACGGTACAACAAAAGCTTGAATAATGAAGGACACTATGTTGAAAAACAGAGGAGAGTTGTAAAAAATTTTTTGCCCCTTTGTCCTGGTTTGTTTTTTACAGCGATTCGAAATTTTCCGAATTGCTCTTGTACTTCTGTTCACTATGAATTATGCTGTTAATTTTTTTTAATATTGTATATGCTATGCTATATCGTTTATCTTAACTAACACATTGTAGTAATTGTGTAAAATTAGATGAAAATCAGTCAACGGAGCCGGAATTTTCCGTTATTTCAAAATGAAAATTTTGTGCAGAAAGAGTTTGATTATGATCCAGCTTCCGGAAAGAAATGATGTACCCGAGCGAAGTCATTCAAGACCGGTTTTAAATTAACGCAATACGTCGTAAACACGACCGGGTCCCGTATAGAATATGGCATCCGAGAAAGGGTTTGAGAATCTAGCCTGACAAATGATCACAAGATATGGCCGGTGACCCACGGTATTAAAACCATCGTAATCTGCTGACTCCTCCTCCAACTAAAGGTTTCTGACCATGTAGGTCAGAAGAACTGGAGTATAAAGGATGAAGATGAATTCGGAGATTCAAATTATAGAAAATTACAGAGTGACTTCAGACTATGAATGGTTGGAATTCAAAGCCGAAATTGGAAATCAAATTCAAAAATCAGTTTTCTTATATGAAAACAATAATTCTATTGATTCTTTTGACGATCCAAGGAGAGAAATTGATATAACTGTTGAGGAAGAAGATAAGTTTTGTTTCGAAACAAAAAAAAATTACACCCGAATTATCCCACCAGAACAAGTTACTTAATAAGGAACCAACCATCCCCAAAAAAGATAAAAATAAGCGAAAAACGACAAACAAATTAAAATATAAACAAATAATATAAAAAAATTAAGTCAATTCCTAGGTAGGTCAAAAAAGAAAATTTTTATTTTAGTTACTTTTTATTAAATAATTACAATTAATATAAATATGTATATACGTAGGACAGAATCACAATATTAAGTGGCAAAGTAGAGAGCGATTTTCCCTGCAATTTTCCATTTTCCTTTCTATAAAGGGTGCTGGATTATTATTTTTTTTGTTTGTTACTATTTATTCATTTATTAAATTTCATTATTGCAATAAAACAGCATGGTAAAAATAAATCACACATTCTCAGAAATTAGTCCATCCAAGTGGGATCCGAGCCCACGACCTTTGGATTAGAAGTCCAACGCGCAATCCATTGCGCTATAGGGACATACGGGCAATTTTCTTTTATATATATATGGTGTTGGACTATTTTTTTTTTGTTTTTTACTATTTATCCATTAAGTAAAAAATTAATGCATTAATATTTGAAAAAACTGTATTAACACCAAGTGTTATCCACTACAAGTTTAAAAAAATGTTTTTGACTTTTAGTGGTTGAATAAAAAATATTTTATTAACGATTGAAAATTTGAACAAGATATATATATATATATATATATATGTAAATGTATATATATAGGGAGAGTTTGAACTAATAGTAGGAAATGAAAAAGAAAAATGTTTGTTATTCGGTGGCGAAAAAAAAAAAGTAATGTTTATAAAATTTTGAACTGGTGTCGTTTCATTGGGTTGTTACCCCCAGTCGCGCTGTGTGGGAATATACTCTGTGGCAAACCGACCATGGGTCCTGAGGAGAATATGGCAATCCCCTTAAAATGTGCTTGAGAATCTCACCCGGCAGACGATCGCAAGATGAAAAACACACTAAGTCGATGTGTGATGAGGGCTACTATAAAATAAGATAGAGCAAATATGCTTCTTTCTCTACAAATACAATGTACTGAAAGTAACACTTTTTGAATTTTATTTCTGAGCTAGCATCACTTCTAATCGATTCTTTTTTTCCTTTTATGAAATTTTTATATATTTAACATCCATCCATCTTCTATATAATTTATTGACCATTTAAAATTTGTAACATATAATTATAACAATGTTTCATAGAATATTGAGTGTGTGTGTGTTATTGAATTAAAATCATTAAGAGGAAAAATAATGTTTGAATAAATATATGCAGAAAAGACAAATTATAAAAATAATTATCATTTAAATTGAATTATGTGTTATTATAGTGAATGTGAACTTATTTAAATACCATTGACATCAAATATCAACAAAAAGACTTTTACAAAAAAAAAAAAGTTTTTTTTTTTTTTTTTTAAGGGAAAATTTTTTTAAAAATTTTTAAAAAAAAAAAAAAAAAAAATTCTTTTAAAAAAAAAAAAAAGTTTTTTTTTTTTTTTGCTACGGGAAAATTTTGTTACAAATTTTAAAAAAAAGCAGAATAAGTTAAGACAGAGTACTTAACCCTTAAGAAACACGTTTTAAAGAGTCATAAAATACTTATAAACACATTTTAATACATTAATTCTAAATTAAATAAATGTGTTTATCGAGCAAAAGATACAAACATATTTCTAAGATTATACAGTTGGTTACGTAGATATCGTTCCAACAAACTTTTTTAATTAATCAGGATTCTATCGCGATAAGGATTACTCTCTAAATAATTTTTTAGAAACATTTACATTTTAATCAAGGTATTCTTCCACAGTTATCAACAGCTTGCACACTCTTTATTTTTCGAATGATAACAGAACGTTTAACTTTAAATAATAGCTGAATAGCAGGAGATAAATTGTTTTTAACATAATTAAACGAAAACAAATACTTGTTTCATAGATCCGGCATCTTATCATAATCAGTTTATATCAACTGTTTTTAATCGAATGACAGCGATAATGTTGTTCTTTTCATCTTTCGAATGAAATACAGGATGTAATTTTTGAAACTTAAGCATACATAAAAAAACAACAAACAGCAGAGTAGTAAAATTAATTTCGATCGCATTAGAAGTAAAAAAAAATAGCAACAAATATGTTACACGATTCTTAGTAACATATCTGACATAGTTTGTGTGATTTATAAAAGCAAAGACTACACCAAAAATTATATATTTCTGCTGTGTGAATGAGAGAGAGAGAGAGAGAGAGAAATTAGCCATCAGTTACGTACGTATTTAAGTTTATTTCGTAACCCACGAGACATTTTAGCAGTGACGTTGATAACATTTTCTTTTGCTAAAAAAAGTTAAGCGAGTGAATGAAGGGCAATTGAAGTAGTTGTAGAAGTGAACATTCATTTGAGATAAATCGTCTGTCAGACTAGCTCTTCTGGAATCAACCAGTAGACCACTTTAGCGTAAAGAAATGTTCGAAACTGTCACTTGCACGTGGATTGTTACAGTAATTGTTGCCGTTTTCTCTTTTATAAAATGGTGAGTTATGAACGCTCCTTACGGTACTTATTAAGATATTTTCAAAATTCTAAGAAATATATAAATGACAGTTGTAAATTGTCGTTGAAACTATAATACTGTTATATACTTGTGTGTTGTGAAACAAAACTATATATTTAAATTCATAGCACTCATTACGTTTAGTGTTACATTAAAAAAAGTAATTTTGTCCGTTTTATATGCATCTTGTGCAGTCATTAACTAAGTTAATTACGAATTTAAAATATAATTCATCTTTATTTTACATGTGTTAATATGAAATTTGAAATTATGAGCAATTTTCTTAAAGTAAAAAAAAAAAATTTATTAAAAGAGAGACTATTTATCTTATGTTAAGGCTACTCAGTACTTTAAAAATTTCGTAATGACTTTTTTTTGTTTGAATTTTTTAGTGGTCCATGTCATTGAGAAGCTTGCCAGCAAATTTCAGATCTGTTAGCAAATTAGTTTTTACGATATTTGAAGTTTTATGAGCTATGATTTTGGTTTCGGTTTCATTTTAAAGTATTTTTCCATTCTTAAATTGAATTAATTAAAAATGTTTTTGAGCTTTTAGTGTGAAATGGTTATCAATTCGAATTTTCTTTTCTATAATCATTTCTGCTTAATTATATTTTCATTTTTTTGAGCTCTCATAATTAAATAATCAAAATTAATTTCATGGTCAATTTTTGCTTTAAAAATAGTTAATATAACTTAAACAATATTTCAAAGAAATGGAATACTACTGAAAATGATGTATCTAAAAATCAGTCGCCAGCTTATACTGCCATTAGACTTCCGAACACAAGTATTCTGAATTCAAGGTTGCAGATATAACTGAATATTTCTTTTTTTTATGTACCAAACTACATTGTACTAAACATATTGTAGTACTATATTTCAGTATTTTGAAGTCGAACGACATGACTAAAACTTCCTAAACTGCCCCAATTTAGAACTGAAAAAAATACAATTTTATGTACAAACCTGGCAATTTTTAGCTTAAATTAGTTTCATTATTATTTTGTACATAAATGCTTTATGTTTCAAAACTTCGTGAAAATATTAGGTTAAGATTAAGCTGAATAAACTGTCGTCTTATTTTGAATTAAACATATTATTTTCAGTCATATTTAATTAAAAGAGTGTTTTAACGTAGAACATACATTGGAAAATAACATATTGAAAAATTATAGCTTTACGGGCAATATAAACTTTTGTTTTATGACTTTACAAACTTTAGGAGGAGTAGAGAATCTTCATACCAACAATGTTAAATTGGGTGTTTTTTATGTACCTTTTCTCTAATTCTGTTATATGTACATGCTTGAAATTTTTCATACAATTAAAGTACACATTTTTCATTACGCTGAAATGAGCTTCTCAAAAAGACAAAATAGAGAAAAAAGGAACTAATTTAGGATATAATTGTTCCCTGGCATCAGGTAATAACAAAGGAAAAGCTTAAAACTATTTTCGGCTCAATGGAACTTTATTCTGAAGCTGTAATAAAAAATAAAGGCTGCCCCACTAAGTATTCATAATTCACTGCTATCATCAATATCTAATGTATACCGATAGATATTGCTGTATAACCTTTTTTGAGATGCAAATATTTGAATTAAATTTAGTATTAAATTCTCTTTAAAATGATATTAAAAACTTTGCATTTTGTGCAATGTAACATCTTCTATAAGCATACAAACTTAAAAAACCTACCAATTTTCAAGTGTCCACAATTTTGGTCACCACTATATATTTTGTAGAGTGTTTTGATAGTACAATAAAATTTTATACTAGTTTTTTTACGAAATTAAATTTAATAACATGCGTATCGAAATTGGAGGGATTAGACTTGGAGTTATATAAAATTTCGGACTGTGATAAAAATACGAAAAACACACGTGTAGATTTATTTTTAATTAAAACTTCTTACGCGCACTTGACTTGGGGAGTAAGCTGGTGAATGCATATCGAGAGCGTTACGAAAAGTGTGATCGAGCGAGACGAACGGAAGTTGAGAGGTAGATATAAGTTAGTGAAGATAGAAATTTCAGTCAGTAGTTCGTTAGCGATTTTGCTAGCGTTACGCGAACTGTGATTTCTTGATTATTTCGTAATTTCATTTCGCTCTTGAACTTTTATAAACTAATAGTTTGTTCAATACATTTAATATTCTACGTTTAAAGTGAATAAAATTGTAAATTCATTTTAAAGTTCATATTTTGTGAATTAGTAACTTCGAACATGGACATTTTATTACGATATTTTCGTAAAATCGATATTGGTCAATCATCAATTGGTGATATATGTCCTGCTCACTGTGTTTTGGACGATAGAACAAACATCATAATGGTAGTTATTTATATTTCGCCCAATAACACAGTTAATAATATTATAAAGTTTTTTTTATAAAAGACTTATGATTTACGGTCGAGTAGGCTCTGAAGAATTAGGAGAAAAGCCACTAATTTTAGCAGGAGATTTTAATGTTAATTTCGCGTCCGAAGATGGACAATTCTTGGTAATCTTTCTGCAAGATAAATTAGAACTACAAATGAATAAAGTGAATAACAACCGAAATGAGCCTACCACAAGATATGGAACAACAATCGATGCAGTTTTCTCTAGATATCTTTCTAATTTTCATTCGAAAACATATGTATCTCATTTCTCATACCATAAGCCTATTGTCTCGGTCTTACAATCAACCACAGTAATTACTGATGTATCCGATAATGAAAATAATGAATAAAAATAAAAAATCTATTCAACAATATTTTAATTTATTGATGAAGACCCATAATAAATTTAAATATTTGTAGAAAATTAATATATGTATAGATGTATATATTATACATATATAAACATTATAAACATATATATATTATACATATATAAACATATATATATATATATATACATACATATAGATGGAGCTAAAAAAGTTTTACTTCAGTCGTGTTGTCTAAAGCACACTTGTTTTTTAAATTTTTTTTTATCTTATATCATTTTCTGTATTAAAAGTATTATTTCATCTTAATTTCTTTGCAGGTACATTTCGAGGAACGATGACTATTGGAAAAAGAAAGGCGTTCCACATGCTCCACGCGCTAGCTATTACAGCATATATAAAGAATTCAAAGAAAAGGTAAGAATCTGCACAGTGAGAAAAACGATTTTCGATAGTTTTTGACGAATATCTCAGAGCTTTTATCCTATTTAGACGAGTTACTGCCCTAAGGAAATTTTTCCCCTATTTATTTAATCTATGAAATCAAATTCTTCACGGACTTATTCTAGTACAATTCGAAGCTAACTTTATTATACTGTTACGAATTTTGTGTAAAATAGTGTAAATAATTTGTATTTGATGTGCAATGCCTTTATATATGTATCTTACTCTAAATTAGATTTAATTTACGTTAAAGTTGTAATATTCACTAGCAAATGCCATCCCTTAGTTATAATGGTGATTCAATGGGAACTTGGCGAAATCTTGGCGTCATTTTTGGCGAGTTCGGAACCCTCTGAATTCTTCTAGAAATTAGTAGAGAAATACACTAATTTCAAGACCTATGACGCAAGCAGGTCTTTCTCGAATTATCTTCGAGGGATATAAATAGAGAAATGTTCTCACCGAAAGTCAATTAGTCTGGTTTTGACGAGCAATCACTTAGTATTTCTCTGATTGTTGAAGTGATTAGTGATTACTTCGGGTGTTGAACGAGTAATTGCTTGTGAATAATCTTTTATATACATGTATTTTAGACACCGATGATTGTGTCTGAGTGTTATTGAAGGTGTGAAGACCTTCTGAAATTTATTTTGTGAATATTGCTGCCGAATCCTGTATTTAAAGGATTAGATTCTCGACAATAAATTCTCATCGCTCTTAAAGAACTATCTTGTTCTTTGCGACTGATCTGCATAAAATCCTCGAACCCCGATCAACGTAACAATACTTAAACAGTAGTCCTAACACATGAAAAAAATAAATTTTTATAGCGAAATTCCCATTTTTTTGTCTAGTTTGATAAAAAACTTAATGGTATGATCAGAAATATCATGAATTTTTCACCAAGGAATTATAGGGTCTTTAGCGGCGGAGGAAGAGGGGGATCACTTACATCTTCCCTGGATGGCGTGTCTTCTAAGACCACGTACTTATATTTTGTGGTACACACCACTTGTTCAATCGGAATTTCCGTTATCATACGTGCGGCCTTTCTAGGGAGTTGAAACTCGTGTTGGCCACTTCTTTTATTTCTAGGATTATAATTTTAATATTTTGAATTTTAGTATTCAAGTCATTTGCGGTTTTATCTTTTATAGTTTTATCTGTTAACTTTTTATCGTTCTGTTCCTTATTTTTCTTAAGGTATGCGACTACGTTCGGAACTGTGATTTTAAAAAGGCGCATAAATGGATAATTTTCATGATATTTAGTGTCACTTAGATTAGAATACATGTATAAAATTGTTTTGAAGACATTTTGACAAAAAAAATTTATTTAAAAACAATATTTTGGCAAAAAATCACCTTAGAATAACCTTTTTACAAAATGTTCTCCTTTTGGGAAAAATGTTTCTTTTATAATAATATTTTGACTGTATATAGCTCAGACTTCTGTTCAGAGGCTCAACTATGATTTTTGAAAAATTCACATTATTTTCAGAGTTACCACCCATTGAAATAATTATCGACGTTTTTTTTTCTTAAAATTTTACCCGTGTGTTGTAGTAAAACATGGATAAATACACTTCTAAGTTATATATTTCAAAAATTCTAGTTGAGCCTCTGTACAGAGGTTTGAGCTATATACAGGCAAAATATTATTATAATAGAAGCATTTTTCACAAAAGGAGAATATTTTGAAAATGGGTCATTCTATATTCATTTTTTGTCAAAATATTGTACTTACATAGTTTTTTATTGTAATACTATTCTTAAAAACTATTTTATATACATTTTCTAATCTAAGTGACACTAAATATCATAAATATTATCCATTTATGCGCTTTTGCAAAATCACGGTTCCAAACGTAGTCGGATACCTTAAAGGTGTAGGTTAACGGTCGGGCAAGTAACCAAAGCTATCTCACCTAGTGTCGTTTGTAACTCCTTCTCCAGTCCTGCGCGCTCCAATTTGAGCTTCTCCATGTCGGACACTTGGCAAACTGGGATTTTATCCTGGACGTCGAAGACGTTTTTGATGTATGAGATTCTTGCTTTCTTCAATCGGGCTTGGGCACATAAGAGAGACAGGTTTGACAGATCTGCACCGCAGTAACGGGTTGAGATTGATTGATTGATTAATTTATTGAATATTAACGGCGCACTGTTCAGGTACACGAGGGATTTTGGCGATGGACCACGTAATTTTGAACCATGGTCAAGTGACGTGGACGACACCTGAGCTGGCACCCACTCTCCTAATTACCACTCCACACTAACGGGAGGACGTTTCAGTTCTCGACAGATTTAACGTGCATCGCTGCCCTACACGGCGGGTCTTTAGTGGTACTGGGCTCGAACTCGTGACAAGGCAAGCCACGATCCGATACCTATACCACTCAGCTACCGCGGCCACAAGTAACGGGTTGAGAGTCAGGCTGAATGACCATTTTATTTACTTACAATATCAAGAAGGGCACAAATTATAGATACATGACAATGTGATCCGATTTATTTTCATTTTTTTTAATGCAGTCACAACTTGAAGCTACATTAAAGCTGCTGTTGACGGAGCACGCAGTTTTGAACCTCAGTCAAGCGATAAGGATGACACCCTTTCTTCACACTTCCCCACCACGACAAAGTGAGGACTTTGAGCCTACACATATTTATTGTTCATCATCTCCTCTAAGCAACGGATCTTCACTGGAATTCACGACTCGACAACGCCAGTCATGAGTTCGCGATCATGACCTCTGAACTACCATGGCCACTAGTCTACTATGACAGTTTTGCATCTAAAACGAGTTGCGAAATTTTCACTATAGGGTGAAGCGTAGTATTAAGATCTTTTTAAATTATTTTGGCACACCTAGTAATAATCACCCCATTCAAGCATTTTTAAAAATGTTTTTGAAGAATTGTTTCAGAAGCAACCATGAGATTGCTCTGTTACGAGATTTAATTTTCTTTCTTCTAAGTAGGCAATATTGCTTTTTTATGTTTTAGCCCATCGAGAGAACTTTTCGCTGGTGGATTAATCATTTTCACGAGATAAAAACAGCCATGTGTTTAAAGTTACTAGTTCATGACCAATGATTTTCTTGAGTTGGAGTTCGGATTCTTCAGTAGGAATATCCCACTGATTCTTAAAATACGTTCTATAACAGAAAGACGAATCACCAAGAAGGAATTGTTCGATTGGTGGATCTGAACAGAACACATTGAAAAACAAACAATTAAAATTTCCGAACAATTGAATGATTATTTCAATTTGACCGTTACAAAAGGAGTCTATCAACAAGGCATTGGTCCGCCTATGGCCTTAATGTAAGCTGTCACCCAGCTGGGCGTAGACTGATAAAGTTCCCAGATGGTGTCCTACGGAAATTCGCTCAGAATTGTCTCCAACTGTTAGGCTGAATTCTTAAAGTTCCGGGATGGTTGTAATTGCCTTCCCATAACACATCCGAAATGTGTTCTATTGGAAATCTATTGATGACCTAACTGGTCAAGGAAGTGTAAGGCAAGCTTGAAGACGAACCATACCAACAGTGATTACAGTTATAATGTGTCGTCATATTTGCATGAGTTTAGCCTCTTGTTAAATTTTACTAAAATACAGTCAACTTCATTTATTTTGTAATTTGATTACATTAAAATTGCTCCGACAACCATGATTGTCCTTTAGTGAAACAAAGATAAAAACATTAAATTTCTCGAATAATCAAAAATTTTGCTTCATTTTTTCATTAATTGTCTTCCTTCTATTCACAAGGGCTTGGCTGAGATCGTTAAAACTTCCCTTAGACCTTATGGACGACGAGTCATTGGGTATGTAAAATGGATTCATTATTATTATGTTATAGCTTGAATATGATAATTTTCGTATATTATTTTTAGTGAATTTTCTTCAGAAAAGATCATTTTTAATTTTTTTATTTATAATTCTAAAATAAAAATAATTAACATTTCCAAATATTTATCTTATTTTTAACACGCTTTTATAAGTTTCATTTGAATGTAACGGAATCTTTGAACTCGATTTTTACCCACTTTAAAAGGTTAGATTAATTCAAAATTTTGCACACTTGCCAAGGAGCGATGACAATACTATAATTTCATAACTTTGTTCCCTTGTTCTGATAAGGATAATCAGGAATAACGATTTCCAGATCTAGCGACTGATTCCTGATCCCATTTCCAAATTTGGCGACTAAAAGATTCAGAGTAACCCTCAAAGCAAAAACGTTTTTTTGCGTCAGCAATTTCTTATTATAATATAAACAATTGCCCAGTTTTTCTGAAAATGGAAAAAAAAAAAAAAACTCAAGCATGAGAAAAAAAATTAGTTTGAACTCAGAGATGAGCAAACTTATCGGTCGCGGCCCAAAAATTTTTTAAAAAAAAAGTGTATAAATGAATGATATTTTAAAAAACTAAAAATACATGCTTTTATTGTAGATCGAACTAAAAAATAAAAAATAAATTATAGTTTATAACAAAAAAACAAACAAAAAAACTCGCTTTTACAGTTAATCGAACTAAAAAGTACAAAAATAATTCTTAATATAAGAATAAAATGACTTACGAGAAAATTAATATCATTGTGGTAAAAGCGTGGGGTATTTTGTACTAAAATTTTACACTAAATCAGCATTTCGGAGTAGAACGAGTAAGAAATTATAGAATTTGATATAGAGCACCCCATGCTTTTACCCCAATCGCATTAATTTTCTCGTAAATCCATTTATTCTTATATTAAGAATTTTTTTTAGTTCGATTAACCATAAAAGCTCGTTTTTTAGTTTTTTTAAACTATAATTTTTTTTATAAAGGAAGTTTTCTGAAAGTGCTGAAAAAAGTTAGAGTATTTTCGCAAAACTTTTTCAATTTCTGAATAATCAATGGTAAAATTAAAATAAATAATATTCTATGGGGTTTTTTTTATTGTTGTATATCAACAATAGAGAAAAATTAGAAAAGGTAAAAGTAAAAGTCCGTTTGTTCAAAACAAGATGTTGTTATCGCTTTTTCTCCCTATTGCAAATGTAGTTAGTAATTATTGAGGTATATTAGAGGCTACTTTTGAGAAAAATATTTAGGAAGTTTAAGCATTGTGTGACATTTAAATACTTTTGTGATGTTATTTCTTTCAATCTTAATTTTAGATAGGCCCTATTTTGTTCTTTCCTCTGATTACTTTTGCATCCATTATAATTATCTTAAAAGGCCAATTTTTTTTTTTTTTTTAGTTTTGTGCCAAGAAAAAGGAAAGAGTAGATTTGCCGGCAAAAAACTAAATTTTGTTAAAATTTAACTTTAAATAGGTGATAAGACAAACTTTCTATGTAATTTCTCTTCGTAAAAACACAAAAACAAAAGAAAAACTATTTGTAAAAATGCTGGCAATTTTCTGGATTACGTTATTTGAAACAGGAAATAAACATTCAATTCTATGATAAAAGATAAAATCCATTTCTGAGCAATAAAAGTTGCAAAATAAAGATATTTGTAAAATATATAGCTAAAATAACAGATTAGAATAAACTTTTTAACACCCTTTTATAAGTTTCACTTGTATGTTACGGAATTTTTAAACTCAATTTTCACCCACTTTAAAAGGTCAGATTTATTCGAAATTTTGCTCACTTATTCAGGACTGATGGCAATATTTAATTTAATAATTTTGTTCCATTATTCTGATCAGGATCATCAGGGCTAAAGATCTCCCATTTTCAGATCCCATCCCGAATCCAGCGACTAATTCCAGATCCCATTTCCAGATTTGACGACTAAAAGATTAAGTTATAATTAAGTTCGATTAATTACTAAAGGGTATTTTTTACTTTTCTTTATCTGTAATTTATTTCTCTACCATTATAAGAAATTACAAAATATTCTTAATGTTATTTCTATAATTTAATTTTTTATTTCATATTTTTTTAAATGGGGTCAAAGTAGCTCTACATTAATCGCTAATGTTAGACTTCACTCTTTACTATTCAAGCCTTGAATATGAATTTAGATTATTAAATCTGGCGATAACCTATTTATAATAATTTTTCAATATTATCTTGTATAGAAATCTTGATAGTCAATTATCTTTTGCAGCACATTTGAATTTAGCACACCAACCGTAACTGTAGCTGATCCAGATCTTCTACGTGATATTTTTGTCAAGGACTTTCACATATTCCCTTACCGAAGGGTAAGTGAACTACATATATATTTTCCTTTACATACGGTACATAAACATCAGATAAATATGGAGGCTTGTGAAGAGACAACAGATTTTTTTGCAATTAAAACTAGATACTATGCTACCCTGGACATTAAAAAAAAATACTCATTCAATTCTTTCATATCGAAAACTTTTTTTCAATGATTTGCAGTAATAAATTCTTCCGGTAATTCATAGATAACTGTAATGCTGTAGTGATTGCTCTTTTAAAGTTCTAAAAATTATATTTAACTGTTTTAAAGATAATTATATTAGTTGTTTTGAAAAGCAAAGTTCTTTTAGCTAGGGTCATCAATTTCGGAAAAGCCCTACGTTTTTGTGTGTTGATGTTACTACAGTACAGTTACTATTCAGCCGTTCAGTTCCAGTTTATCCGTTCATTCCCCAGGCCGAAGGCCTGGAAGGGCCCGGATAAGGTGGACTTAACCAAATTTTCTGATTATAAGTTTCGACCCGCCAGTGCGAAGGGGGCCTGTAGATCTTCTGCACCCAGGGCCTGAAATGAGCTTAAATCGGCACTGCGGCCATCGGTCCCTTGTCATCTCTCGTGGGGTGGACTTTTAAGTATGAGACTGGTGAGGAAATTTTGCAGCTTTGACCAAAGTAAGGTCAAAGGTTGACTCGCCCCAGAATTTATGTGTCGGCATTGTCTTGTTCTGGGTACTTTCCTACAAGAAATAGAATGACCATTGAAAATTGTAACTTGCTTGAAAGGAAGCTAGTCCTACACACACACACACAAACAAACACACACACACAGTGTGGAGACCACCACACTCGTAAATGAGTCTGTCCATTATTAAATGTCTTATTTCCATAATCTACGATTGATTAATGACTATATAGCAAAGTAATTGAGAACATATAAGTGTTTTTAGGTATCAACAGTTGCAACTTATCTTATACAATAAATATCTCGCCCTGACCATCGTCAAACCTTCATTGCATTTACTGCTTCTCTTATTTTTTAAGCAGTTTATTTATTATTTTGGCGAGTGATTATGTAGTAATGTAAGTAGGAATGAAGTTATAGTAGTGAGCAACTTATTCAAGTTACTGATTCAAAGAAGAAAATTGAAAATTATGTTTTTTTTCCCAGGACATGGTAACCGGAGATCCTTTGGGCGATAAAAGTGTTGCAAGTTTATCCGGAGAAGATTGGAAAAGAATTCGGACCATCATTACACCTGCTTTTACTTCCAGAAGAATGAGACAAGTAAAATAATTTGAACATCGAAACCCTTTTTAATATGTGTCTATTTATGTTGCTTTATTTTGGCGTAATGCCTTTTATTAATAAGTTTTAGGGTAGAATCGTCACGAAAGGTGTATATTTTGCAATTCTATACACACAGAGCTAGCTATATTCTATTAATATGCATTTACAATTAATTGTTTTGTTTGTGCAATAAAAATATGTAGGAATTATGAATTATATATATGAATGATGAGAGAAAAATTTTGAGAGAGAGAGAGAAATTACACTCATCTTTTAAGTGAAAATTCAGGATGCTAAAATATTTAAGCCAAAATTTCTAAGTGAAAAAAATATCCCATTAATATTGTTTGGAAATGAGTTGTTTCCTCATTTTGTAAATGGTTTAACGAAGCATTCTTAAAAAAAAAGAAAGAAAGAATTATTGAAGTCGAAAATATAAACACAAAAAGTACCATAGAGGCTATCAAATTACGAAATTAAATGAAGAATGATTTGAAATTGATTCACCCAATTCAAAAACGGCTTCATATCATGTGTCTCTATGATTTGGAAGATCCATTTAAACGAAATACAAACGGAAAGGTCAGAAGCGTCGTAGCTAATTCCAAGCATAAATCGGAGAATAATGAGATCAATTTACATGACGTCATAGTCACATGATAAATGTAATTTTGTACTTTCAGCCAATCAGCTCTGCCGTCTCACTATTGTCAACTTTTGATTTTACAAAACCCTTCTTTAAAAAACTTCAAATTAGTTTACAATAATAACACGTATAGGTAAATAAATGCACGCACGGGAATCCTTCTATTATAAGATTTTTTTTTCTATTTAGGAAAACTTATATTTAAAGAATTTCAAGAGTTGAATATGTTTATCCAGTTATCAAATTTGTAACTGTAGTACAATAAGATTTATGCTTCTAAAGTTTGCTTTGAATTCAATGAATAACACGTGGTTAAATTTATTATGTGACCGCCATGGATTTTGCCCATAGTTATTTATTATCATTTTAGACCATGTGGACTCGTTGCGAGTAAGGCGCCATGTTGTTTTGCTTATCACTCATGGAAATTTCACGTGATCTTGTTCATTACAAGAATTTTAAATTTTAATGTTATTTTTTTTAAGGTATCCGACTGCTTGCGACAACTTTTGTTAAGAAAATGGACATATGGAGATTTTTTGTTGTTTTTAGATTTATTTAGTACATTTTAAGAAAAAAAGGCTAAAATTAAGAATTGAAAAATAAATTATTACTACTAAAATGGGAAAAAATGGGTAAAAATTGTCAAAAAATTACATAAATGAGGCCCGCTCTGTACAAATAGTAAATGAACAAATTCTCAATTTTTCAATTTTGATGCGTTATTTTGCTATTCCTTTTTGAAATCACCTTAAGGATAAGAGATATTTTAATTCTTACAAAAACTAGAGCACTTTATCTTTTTTAATATATGAAATTGCTTAAGAAAACAGTGATTATATTCACATAAAGAACTGTAAATTTTATAATAAAACAGTGATTGATAAATCTGAAGGTTGAAACACACAATTCTACTGTTATACAGAACAAAAAATTTCAGTAAATTAGTTTAAAAACCTTTTGAGTAATCTCTCTCCCTGACTGAGTTTTTTTAGAAAAAAAAAGTTTTTGGAGTAAAACGCATTTTAATGTTTGACATCTTATTTAAAGTTATGGCATTTGCTTTTACTAAAACAGTTGTTGTTTTTGTTCTAGTGAATGGAAAATAAAAAAGCTTGGTATTTTTATAAAGCTAATAAAATGGCCTATAAAATAAAATCATGAAAAAAAAATTGTCAATTTTTCTAAAACGTCATAATTTTAGAGTAGTCGGATACCTTAATATCGATTCTTAAAATGAAATATGGAACTCTGGTGTAACATTTTTTGGCTATCTTTTATTGGTGAGAGAGCATATTATATCGTCTTGGTATGTAGGATTCTTGATACATTATTGTTGCAAATTTACTTGGTTGTAAAACAGCCGACGTCTTCAATTAATTGAATTATTACAAATTTATCAACAGACAAGGACAAACAAATGACAAGAAGAAGAAAAATCGACGTTTTTACGTAGAGAATTATTAAAACAGATGACTTATAGGAATCGAAAAACGCAATCGTTATAAACAAGTTTTACCTTTCTCCACAAATGGCGCTTTAGAACTGTTCAATAGCATGGACTCAGATATTCTCTCTGTCTTATCGCAGATTCTGAAGTCGACTGACAATTGTCTCAAAGATTGCCTTATACAGTCTTATGGAAATTTCCAGAAGGATCGATTCTAAAGAATTCTCGAAGGTTCGAGAGCTATATAATTTTTAGCCACATTTTTCGCTAAATAGGTCGTTAAGGGTGATAAAGTCACGAATCTGGTAACTCTGCTCACATCTAGGATTACCGTAATATTAATCTTCTTGCTAAGAAGTGCCCTTTTCCTGTTAAAACTCTATTTCCTTAAGCAGTATATCACTGCAGGGAAAGCAATACACGGTGCGCGTGCGTGTTTCCCTATTATTCTCAGAAACTGTTTCGATTATGTCTCAATTTATGGATTTAAGCGTAATGTATTTAAAATTAGCTATAATTTTTATAATAGAATATGAAAAAAAAAGCCACATGAATTCTTTATTTAATTGAATATTTATTGAGTTGTTTGACTTAAAAAATTCAGAAATAATCAATAATTAAGATAATGGAGCCCCAGGTCTCCATCAATTTTCCTGGGCTTAAAAAATTATATTGTGATAAAAATATTGTTACCACAACTTACTTCATTTGTTTTTAAGCTTGTTTTTCCAAAATAAATGTTTACTTTTCATCGTTTACATTTATAAGCACCCTATTATTGAAAAAGCAGTCAATGTTTTTTGTTTGTTTATTCATTTTTTTTTTGCAAAACCTGGTTTCTGGTTGTAGTTAAAAGAAAAATAGAAAAGCCAGTTTTTGAATTTTACTGAATAAAGCCAAATAATCACTAAATAATATCAGACTTAGTTAAAAACGTTCAAGAGGGAAATATTTTCAATTCATCAAATATTTGTTTATTGGTTTATTTTGCGGATCTCTTAAACTTCATCTATGGTTCTTATTTTTTTTTATAGATGGGCTCTATCATAAACGAATGCTCCGAAACAGTCCTTGAAGTGTGTGAAAAACATTGCGAAAGAGATGAGCCTGTGGATTGCAAACGGTACTGAAAGTTTTTTTAAATTACAAATAAGAAGATTGCTATATCTCTGATTAGTAGAATGTATTAGAAGGAATTATATATATATATAGCCGTTTCTCATATTTCATATGTGTCATTTCAAGAGTCCAAATCTTTAAAATCTGATGCATTAAGAAATATGTTTCTGTCGGTGAATTTTATTTTTTCAAGAAATAAATTTTGAATAAACACTCACAACAACCATGCCAAATTCGAAGATTGAGAGCCAAATAAAGCATAGTTTGAAATATTTCAGTTTTAAACTGTGAAATTTTTATCATTATTAACATTATTATTATTCTATTAACTTAACAATAGAAAAATAAAATAAATATCATGCAGAAAAAACCGTTTAAAAAACTTTTTTAAATTTATTTTATGCAAGTTAAATAAAAACTTTAAGAAATATAATTGAAAAACATTGTAAAAAAAGAGCAGCAAATTTCAAAAGTGCTGAAAGTGAATTGAGTGAATGTTTTATCAACGTAGCATTATAAAACAACACAAAGGCTATTGACGACGGATGTCGTAATTTTCAACCATGACCAAGTATCGAGAACGTCACCTGAGCTCTATGACCCTCTCTCCTAAGTTCCATAACACACCAACGTGGGAGGACGTTTGAGCCCTGACACATAATTTACGTCCTTTGGTCCACTCTGTGTGCTCAAAAAGTATAAATTGAAGAATATAAAGAAAAATTCAGTATATATATAAGAATGACTTGAACTTTATATCCTTCGGAAAGTTAGAGTTAGTCGAAACGAAGTAATTAAAGAATGGTTAATTAGTATTTCCACCACCAGATTCTTGTCTAGGTGCTAGAATGGGTTTCCTAAGAAAATATCACAAACTAATAAAAGTAAACTTCCTGCGCAAACACAGAAGGGGCCGTTTGAATGTAAATTCTTGCATTGCCTCTTTTTTTAACGTTGTTAACTGTAATTAGCTTTCTTAAATTAAATTATATAATTCTTAATTTCTTAATTCACTTTAAAAAAAACTTTCTTCTGGAAAGAATTAAAATTATGACCAATTCCTTCACTAGAAGAACTACTTTTAATTTTCAACGTTATTCAAAATAGATTTAATGGTGTAAGTCTCAATCCTATCAAAGCGAAAAGCAACAAGCGAAACTTTCGAATTTCTCTACATGATGCTTGTTGAATTTGCTTCTATTGTCGGTTCTTCAAACATCACGAGTTCGACTGGTGACAAGATGTTTATACACATTTTCAAATGGGTAGGAATCGCGTGACTTTCACCATTTGACTGACTTCGCTTTAAAACTTTCGAATGGTCAAATATTTGACGCTCACTGTCTTACGTCTTGATGGGAATGAGAATAAAGCTTATAAACGTAAATAATTGATTAAACTTTATCCAATTTTTGCAGCGTTTTCGGCGCCTTCACGATGGACGTGATCGCCAGTTCAGCTTTCGGAACCAAGATCGATTCCCACAACGATCCCGACAATGAATTCGTCAGCAGAGTCAGGAAGGCTTTCTTGGATGTCACCTTTTTGCGCATGATGCTGTTTAGTAAGTATGCACGTCATCTCTCTCTAATGCACATGATATTAGTCACCACTCTCCAAACTTTCACTCTACATAAACTGAAAAACTTTGAGCCACGACAGATTTAACGTGCACTACCCCTCTACACGCTGGATCTTTAATGGCACAAGGTTTCGAGCAAGCGGTTTGACAATGTAGGCCAAAAGTTCATGACTACCACTGCCTTCAACGAAAAAGGAAAGGAAGTTTAAGTAAATTTGGTCGTTAGGACCTTTTCGTTGAATGTTAACACATCGTTTTCCTCTAATTTATCTAGAATAAAGATTGGTAGAGCTGTAGTTTTTAAGTTCCTGTTTTGTTTCATAGAATATTAATTGTGATCTTTGGGAAATATTCTTAAGGAAAAAGAATATTTTGAAAGCTCGAGAGATAAATAGATAATTTTTTTAAATTTTACTTCTAGTATGAGAATATTCTAAACATAGAGTGAAATTTAATTCTACAAAATAATATGTTGTAGTAAGTGTATCTTGTTAATTGTACTCTACCTTTAAGACTTCTAAATATACTATAAAAAGTTATTTTGATTCTACATGGCGATATGAAAACAAATGGTTTTCAAGTAAATGCAGAACATTCTTATCATGAAATAGTTTTAGAAATTGTTATATTATTAGCAAATATAGAGAAAAACTATACATTCATTAAAAAAAAAACATTCCGAAAGAAATCGTTCAGCTACTTCAAAATTTCAGAAACAAGTTTCGCGGTTCTAAAATCTGTAAATAACTAAATCTTTATGGTTAATAAACATTAACTTTCCCCAAGGTCAGAGGCGTAGCTACCGCCGTATCAGCCTTATCAATGATACGGGGCCCCCAAGCTACAGGGGCCCCAACATGTGTAACTGCAGTCCCTCTCGTATCTAAAAAAGGGCCCCGAAGGAATCTGGATACAGGGCCTACTCAGAACTAGCTACGCCAGTGCCCAAGATGCTTGTCTAATGCACAAATGACAACTTATGGCCATTGTGACTGTTGCACTTTTTCTTGTTACCGCTACTTCATTATTAGTTAGTGTAAATAATAATAATGAAGTTGAAGCACTTTCGTACACTCGTAAACCTGTTGATTATAGAATTTTGCACTGAAAACTTATATTAAGAATGATTTATAATCAGGCTCAGTAACACTAGTAAAAGACTATTATTTTAACTTTGGGTAAGGGAGTACAGCTGTTTTTAACACTAGAACGTCCGTTGTTGATCGATTGGAAACCGAAGTCTGTTTAGTTTGTTCTCCTTCCCTCATTTTTGAAATCCTTTTCGTCACCTTTATCTATTTTTCATGGTACTTACACAGAAAAATGTTTTGCGATTCTGGGTTAATTAGGAGAGATTTTACAGCTAAATATACCTAGAACGCCCGCTGGTGTCGTTTCGACACCAAAGCAGTTTATCATTACAAAATAGCTGTCGTTCACCAAATGATAGTTCACTAAGTAGATACATTAGTAAAACTAAGTTCCAGAAGTAATACCTCACATTTATTTGACCTTGAATGCAGTGTTATTGAGTTCACAGGGGAAATGAGTCAGTTTACTTAAATTGTTGTGTCTAAGTGTTTCGTTACATAGCATTTGCTTATCGGCTCATAAAAAAATTTCATTCCATTTTCAAACCTTGTGTAGCGCAAACACCCTGAAACGATGGCTTGTAGAAATGGTCTAAGCCCTTATGAAATTATTTATTTGTTGAGAGAGCTTTATGAGAATGAATTTGATGGTGGTGAGCCGTATTGAAGTGCAGATGAAAATGAAAGTATTTCAGTAAAACAGGATATATAAGTCGCTAGAGATGGCACAAAATGGATATTGAATAATGGTATCTATTTTGTGTATAATGTTCCTGGCAGATTTGAGACTCGAAAGGTTTTGCGACAAAGCAGTGGTCCAACAAGTTTCTTGAAACATAAAGTCAATGAATTTGTTTTTTATCATGACTTCTTTTCAATGACAGTAGCTCTTAGAGCATTTAAGGAAATACATTGAATAAAAAGTCTTAAAACTAAACCCTACAGAACAACATTCCTGCAATCATTTCGTCATAACAATTATTTTATATTATGGTGTCTAAACGACACCAGCGGACATTTAAGGGTAATCGAATTCCCTAACGTTTTACTGTTAATAAAAAGCCGTTGAAGTTTTACTGATAATACGAGTAGTTGTGGCAATCTATAAAGCTATCGCAATGAAAAAAACTTTTTTTCCCGTTTCCTCAAAAAGCGAGTACACTTCATCATGAGGATATATAAAGAAGTAAAAGAGAAGCATCCAGCTTAACAGTAAAACATGTTATTCCACGCTCACCGAAATGCCACATGACATAAGTTGTACCCAATAATTTCTAGTGTTGTTCGATCTGTACTTATCAATGAATGGATCCCAAAATACACTGCTGGCCACCGTAAATGCAACACCCTGAAGGAAGCATGCAAATAACATGAAATTTACAATATGCATTAGCGGAGGTGAGATATGCAAATGATTAGAATTTCAGCGCAGACACACATCACACGAGCCTGCGGAGGCATCTCAAAGCGCTATTTAAGGCTTGGAGATTTTGACGATTTCAAGTTCGGCAATTGTGTTTTTCTTGTGGTTTTTTTCAAAAAACGATCAGTTATGTCTCGTAGAAAACAGCGATCAGCTTTTGATCAAGTATCCGAGTTCGACAGAGGAAGGATAGTGGCCTACCGAGATTGTGGATTATCTTTCAGGAAAATCGGTAGTCGTGTTGGACGAAACCAAACAACTATAATGTGGATATGTGACCGTTGGATGCAGGAAGGTACGACGGACCGACGTGGTCGATCGCATCCACCTCAGTGCACCCCTTCACGGGAGGAAAGGCAAATTGTACGCATGGCAGTGACGGATCGCTCAGTCACATCATGAACCATAGCACAGCACATTGAGTCTATAACGCATCATTCAGTGTCTGCGCATACCATTCGACGACATTTACAGCAGACTGGTCTATCCGCAAGACGTCCTTTGCTTGGTCTACCCTTGATGCAGAACAACATGACGTCTCCGCCACCAATGGTGCGATGAAAGAAGAATGTGGGTGGCAGAATGGAATGAAGTTGTCTTTACTGACGAGTCACGCATCTGTCTGCAACACCACGATGGTTGGATTCGAGTCTGGAGACACCGTGGAAAGTGGATGCTGAACAGCTGCATTATGCACCACCACACTGGTTCTGCACCGAGTATTATGGTATGGGGCGGTATTGGATATCACTCTCGCACTCCTATAGTACGCATTGCCGGTACTTTAAACAGCCAGCGCTACATCTCCGAGGTGTTGGAGCCAGTTATCCTTCCTTACCTTCAGCGCTTGGCCACAGCCGTATTTCAACAGGATAATGCTCTACCGCACGTGGCATGCATTATTCAAAGTTTCTTCGTCAATCACCAGATTGAATTGCTTCCCTGGCCGGCTCGCTCTCTGGATCTTTCGCCGATAGAAAACATGTGGTCCATGGTTGCTCAACGATTGACCCAAATTACACCCCCAGCTGCCACACCAGATCAACTTTGGCAACGTGTGGAAGCTTCTTGGTCTGCTGTACCCCAAGAACACATCCAAAGTCTCTTTGAATCAATGCCGAGGCGTGTGG
>BMAV01017183.1:0-114958 GCA_019973955.1 Trichonephila inaurata madagascariensis | reverse complement strand
CGATCGTATTTTTTGTATATTCAATATCAGAACGGTATTTTGTTTTAAATAATTAGTTTACTTAAATAAATTGCTAACTGCTAATTTTTAAGTCAGATTACACATTAAATTAAGGATGTTTTTGAAATCAATGTCAAAAATTTCAGCTTTTTGTCAAATCACAGCTTGAACTTTATTTTGGATAAAGTTACGTTTTTTAATGAAATATGCTTCAATAAAACTTTATACATGCTTGAATTTTGCCGCAATATAAAAGAAATATATTTAGCCAAATCTTTTTTAAAGGAAGTTTTATAAAAATTATATTCCTTATACAAAAATAAAAATTGTGTTTTAAAATCCATCATTCCAGTCTATACTTTCATTTTATTTACATGTCTACGCATACAAATAACCATCGAGATAGTATGAAAACGTAGCATCTATTTTGGAAGTTAATGAATTATATGTTTGCTTAAAAAATTTCAAAGGACATAAAAATTATACTAGATAACTGTGTATTCTTTCCCACCTCCTGTTTTGTGATAAATGTAACTACAATTATACTTGGACATGCAACCAATGGTTTTATATATGTTGCAAATTATTGATTGATCAGAATAGTTTCTTATAGAAACAATAATTCTAAGAAATTAATAATATAATCCATTTTGTCATGTGTAGCGTCTATTAGTCTTTTAAAGTGACATCGTAAAAAAGTACTGTTTTAAGCCGATGACTGATGATTCTCGTAACTTCTGCAAATTCTCAGAAGATTTTAAAACTTGTTGCAAATTTTTTACTCTTATTCGTTCAGGCAACTCTTAGAATTTAAAACTGCGTAGTTTTACTATTTTAAATACATTTAAAAAATGATTAAATGAGGAGAAAGTACTCGGAGATAAAATACAACGCGTACTTTTCTTATTTTCTTTTAATTTCCAATTTATGGGATATGAAATCGATGATAACATTACATTTTAATATTCCCTAGGGATGCAGCAAATAAAAAGAAATAGCAGTAGTATATTTTTCTCTTAAGGTTTTTAACTATTCCTTGGTTTCTATTCTTTAAAATTATAATTCAGTTGACAAAGCAATTCCTTACTTGCATCGATTTGGAAATGTATGTCTTTTTTTTTAAAAAAAAATTATAATAGGTTTTCTTCTATTTCAACATTGCAACTATGTCTGGGGTAAAACTTTTTAAAAGCTTTTTTTCCCACATATTATATAAGCATTCAATTGAGCTTAAATTTTCTATACACATTGCTTGGGATGACAATACGATCACTTAATTACTGCTAGAAGAATTAATTGATTATAACTAATCATTTAGGTAATTAAATTTTACTCATAATTCTAATTGTGTACAATGCAAAGCAGTTGAATATTGAAAACCAGCAAATTAAATTATATCCTATAAAAATTAATTTACCGAAACTAATGATTAAATAAATTTATTGTGTCTCAGCATTCCTTTCGCTCATAAAATTTTAGGTATAAAATATTTATGCTACACAAAATGTGAAGTTTGAAAGAAAACCCATGTTTAGAAAACTCGTTTTGTTCATGTTATAGTTTATTATTTTATTGTTATTTTCCTTCACTAACATAATTGCCAGACATTTTAGACACGGAATTTTTAACTATTGTTATTCAGAATTCTCCCCTTTTTTTAAATCATTACAAGACTGAAGGAGAGGCATTTTACATTATATAAAGAGAGAACGTTTTAACTGAAACGTTTGTTTTGGCGACCTGTTACTTTTTTTAGGAAATTGTGTTTAAATTTGAGAAACGTTGTTCATTGAGAAATTTATTCCGTAAAATTAATAATATTTTTCAGTTACTATATATTAATGAAATTGAATTTTTAAAATAATTTTGTCAACAATTTTCGAAGAAGCTTTTACCAGCTCATAGCTCAATTTTCTCTCTAAATACTGTAAATCACAATCATTAATAAAAATTGTATCTTGATGTTATCCAAAATTGAAATGTCAGTTCAACAACTGAACTACATTTCTTGTTATTTGCTAATAAAGAAATATCTGTATACTCATAAAATGCTTTTGTAAAAGAGAAGAAACCGTTTATCACTTTCTAATAAAAATGTATTCAGACAACTTTATTATTTTATTTAAAATAGGTAAATATTTAATTTTTTCAAGCTTTTTATGTTATATTAAGTTCTGAAAGGGTTTTAGGAGCTAATAATAAGATATTAGTAAGAATAATTATATACACCAGAATGAAGTATTTTTCGTTACGTTATTTATTGTAGTGAACAAATATTGATAATAAATGTGTTCTGTAATAAATATTTGTTATTTTATAAGCATTTTCATCAAATATTGTTATATTAATCCTCTTCACATTGATAATACTCTTATATAACAGTTAACTTCGTTAGGTTTAGTTCTTCCATTTTTATTCTAAATTCTAATTGGTATTTTTTTAGTAAAAATTTTAAGATTATATTATTGCAACAAACAGATTCTTTTTGATGGTTAAAAATATTTAAAAATATGTTACTTTAATTATTCGACAGCTTTACATAATTTCAAAATTTTACAATATCAAATAAACGTTTTAGTTTTCATGTTCCATATTCGAATTGATGATAGACTAATAATTATTATTAAGCCATCGTTAGGTACTTTTAATCGTTTAGAGTCTACCACCTCCTTATTTTATGAGTAAATAGGAAATGTAGACGTTTTGCATAAAGGCTAATCACTGAAAAAAAATTAAAATATTTAAGTAAGCGTGTTTTTTCATTGGTACTAAATTTAAAAATTCATTTTTAGAATGGAAAAAAAATTAATAAAAACTCTTGAAAATAGAATCAAGAATGTTTTTCAATTATATGTTTGCATTCTGTAAAAAAAAAAAAAATTTTAGAAGAGAATCTTATATTCTTTAAATTAAAACATCTCTTCGTCTTTTTATAGAAAAGTATTTTCAAATATTTTCTCTTATAAAGGTACAAAAAATATTTTGTCAAATATTTGTCTAGGTCAAGATCAAAAATAAAAGTACCCTTTGTTTGATTACATACTGTCTAACATTAACACATACCATTTTATAAGGTTTTCCAAAATATATATATATATATATATAAAAGGGAAAATCAAAACAGTGTTCGATTTTTTTAATTTAAAAGCGAATTCAGGTATTGTTAAAAAAAAGTCTTTGAGAGGGAGGTATTTACTAATGAAGGAAAACATCCCCAAAAAAATAGGGTGCCAAAGAAGAATGCAGGGAAGGCTCTGAGCACAGTAACTACTTCTTCGGAACTTGTGCTGAGACTCGAAGAATTACTGATTAGATAGTTGTTGATAGAGCGTGACTTTTACAGTACCTGAGAGCTGGTAGTGAAGCTTCTTCTTTAATAGATTATTTAACCTTCCCTTTTTTCAACCTAGTAAAAAAATGATACCCACCTGGAAGATTGATTACACTTTCCGAACAACTTCTTACAGCATTTGCGGTGTGCAAAAAACTTTTCTTTCTCAATATTTCGAAGAATACCTTATTTACTCCTCCTTTTTGATGAATAAAAACCATATTTTTATAGAAAATTGTTCTCTTTTTTACAATATATGTTGACGTTGTTTCGAGAAAAAAGTAGAGCAATTAATTATATGAATTTTCTATGACTAAATGCAGGGGCATGTTAAGTTTATCATGATACCATAGCATTTATTTGTTACGGTTAGAAAAAAAAAAATATTGCTATTTTCTATAGTTCATTGTTAATCTTAGAAGAAAGAAATATAGTGAAAATATATGTAAAATTTTTCATTTAAATGATGTATTTATCAATTATTCTTATTAATTCCTGTACTACTCTAAAGTCGGTTATGATAAACTGTTATAATGAATTAGTTGTTTAATTATTATATTACATGAAAATTCGAAACTATATATATATATATATAAAAGAAAAGCTGTAGTGTACGTTTGTATTTAATGTTTGATAAAAAATTATAAGTGTAATAGGTAAGGAATAAATTTATATTTATATTATTCTTGTATTTTTGTATAAAAGCTCTGAATGTAATACAATGGTGAATTTGGGTTTCTTGCATGATTGGACGTATTGAAAAAGGACAAGCTTTCTGAAAATAAATATTTTATTGTATTTATAAGTTTAACAGACCTAAAAGAAGAGAATATATTCTTTCTATAAAATATTGAATCCAAAATATGATATCTTCTTTATATTTTTAAATATAATTAATTTTTTTAGAGTATATAAAATTTGTTAATATAAGCCTAATGACTGAGTGTGAAAGAAAAAATATGAAAAGTTTATTCAAATACACCATTCTTATTGCATAAAAACATGATAACATAATATTCATAAAAATATGCGGAAGATAAATGTTATTTATATATTTACAGGAGAAAGTCAACGCCTGTATCATATTGTTACGTAGATCTGAGGGTTCGTGGATTTTATGCAAAAGAATCACAAAGGTAAACAAATTCTTTTTAAAAGCGATGCGAATTTACCATCAAAAACCAATCCTTTAAATACAGGATTCAGCAGCAATATTCCAAAACACACCTTTTAACAACAATCAAAACACAATCACCAGTGTTTAAAAAAAACACGTAAGTAAAGATTATTCCGGGGCCCGCCGAACTAATCCTAGTCAAAAAAAACCCCACCACTGCTGGTTTAATCCAGACTCCCGCCGTCCCGGGCGATCATCTTATTTATATTGCGACAGAAACTTTCCCGAAATATAGCCGCCGGGCATTAGTGGAGAGATCCAATTACTTTGAAGATTCCAGAGGGTTCCGAATTCGCCAACATGGTCGCCAATAACGCTAAAATTGTCACCAACTTGGTCTCCAAAAATGATGCCAACTTGGCTTTAGCGCCAAGATTTCGTCATGTTCTCATTGAATCGCCATTATAACGTAAGGATCGGCATTGCTTATGAAGGGTACAATTTTAACATGAAATAAACATAACATAGATTAATATAAATGCATTAAACAGTCAAATACAAATTATTTACACTATTTACACAAAATTCGAAACACTATCTATAACTGACTGGATATAAATCAAGAATTGCGTTTTTTTAATGTCTGGATTTTAGTTTTTTTCAGCTGACTCCGAAATTGCAAATGAAATCTATCTATTTCAGCGTCTATTAGTTTTATAAAATAAACTCTTATCAAACTAAATCTACATCAAAAACAATTGGAAGAATGGAAGATTTGAATTCCTAATGTAATAAAACATTTTAAATTTTAAACAAACTTAAACTTAACAATAAATAAGATTAATCCAATATTATTAAATGTATTAATAATTTTAATAATTTTAAAATAATATATCAAGAAACCTTTTTAATCTTTTTTAAAAATTTTAATTCATAGAAAAAATTTTTGTTTTTAAAACGATACCAAAAAATTTTTGAAACGAGTTTTTGTTTTCTTAAAATAACTTCATCAAGAACTTTTCGGAAAAAAAAGAAAGAAAGAATGCTTCAAATAATTTCAGAGCATTAATGTAAGTTTTTATTTGAAAAAACAAATTGTATCACCATATAAATTCATATTAAATTATATATGTTTTATTCTAAATTGATCATTGATCTAAAATTATCTACTAAAATTATAATTACCATAAAAACTGGTATAACGGGACACCAAACCCTTTTTAAAGGGATATTTTTTTATTTTTAAATATATTCTCGATAAAACACGCATCCCCTTTTTTATGAAGGAAACTGAAATGTTCGAGCGCGATGTTCTAATGTTTTATGGTAATGTATTCGAAGTATTATTCTAAGTTATAGAAAAAATTAGTGTACTTCTAGAACTACAATCCTTTAAGTTCATAGTAAATGTCATTTCTTTTAAATAAACAATATTTTTGATATATGTAGAAGTCTTAATTTTTTTCTATACCCATCTTTTTTTTTTTATGAATTTTTTATTATTATTTTTAAAGCTCTCATTTTTATACACGGCGTTTAACGTGCAAACGTGAATTGCGATCTTATTTCTTGTGTTGAATGAGTGCGTTATACCCCGGATATTACGGTGCATACTTAAGGATATTTAAATACTTTTTTGCAGTAGAAAATGATTCATTTCAGTATATGTGTATGTATATATGGCCTCCTATTCATTAATTTATCCAGAAGTGTTATCATAGCAGTAATTTTACCTGTGGTGATTTTTCTAGAAAAAATCAAAGGCCAAGCACAGCAATGGAGAGTCTGTGGATACTTCAAATTCTTATTAATGCTGTTGAAACAATATAAAGGTGTACAAAATCTATTTGTTTTCTGTATTGTTATACCCTCGCTGCTACTCGGTACTCATACGTAATGCTTTCACGTTTATGTTTACCTAGGTTAGGATGGAATAACTCAGTCACTACTGAAAATTCTTTCACTTCCATGCTCTTCTTTACAAATATAAGCAGGACTTTTTAGTACAGACTTAACGCTAATTAGACTACTCAGAAAATATGGGAAACTCGCAACAGGTCGCATGGCTTAGTTTCCGGTCTCTTCTTTTCAAGTGTGTGGGCGTAAACACCACTTCACCTTTACATTTCCTCGCGTTTTGAAAATGCTCTTTACAGTTCGCTTCTAACAATACTTAGAAGATAAAATTGAATCAAAGATACAAATTTGACTGGTCAAAAAAGAAGTTAGTCGAGCGAACAAACACGTCAATGCGATTTGTTTCACGGAAAATTATTACCCCTTCTCGATTTTAAATTAGCCCCTATGTTTATTAAATAACAGCTGGGTTTCCCCTTGAATTTGCTTGAAAATGTTTGAGGTATTAGATTCCAAGTTCCTGAAATAGTTTGAAGCCAAGTTGAAAGACAGAATTTGCCCGGACGGACGAAGGAAAACTTATTTCCCCCACCCCAGCTTTTGGGGGGAAAAATGATTAAAAAGGGAA
The DNA here is from genome assembly GCA_019973955.1 of Trichonephila inaurata madagascariensis. Classification (NCBI taxonomy): domain Eukaryota; kingdom Metazoa; phylum Arthropoda; class Arachnida; order Araneae; family Nephilidae; genus Trichonephila; species Trichonephila inaurata. Next base: position 108,025 of record BMAV01017183.1, on the reverse strand, counting down.
AAAAAAATTTAGAGACCTTTTGAAAAATTTTAAGAATATTTTTTCGGACTCACACAAATAAACCCTAGCAGTGGACATTCACTTTTTAATTTCACTGACTCCACACACTACCTCTGTCGAGGTTATTGTTGCACACATTGAAGTTTGTTTTACAATCAACTAGAGGGCACTGTTCGTTAACAGAGCTAACAATACGCGAAAGACAGTGCAAAAAAAAATAAATCATTGATGTGTATGAGTATGTGTATGAGGCGCAAGGATGCTAGATGATCTTAAAAATTAATTTCCTGATTTATCATAAAAACTTTTTTTTGACACTACAGAAGTCTATACTGAAAAACATTGAGAAATATTTCATAAGGATGTCCATGATATCAAAAGGGCACCACAAGACAGGATTTTTATAAAAAAGGAAATATTGATATTTGCGAGAAAACCACAAATTAAAAGCAGAAAGGAGTTCAGACAAACCTTAAACAAAAGAAGAAATAAGTTTCAGCAGAAAAGAAATGTGGACGGAAAAGTTTGAAAGCATGTAATGTGTGTTTCGCCACTTAAATTTCCTCTCGAGGGATTTTAATTCGTACATGATGATATCCAGCCCTCGAAGACTTCGCATGATCATTTATTTTTAGTTCACCCAATTAACGGAAAATACAGAAGGTCATTCACACTTTATGAAAACGATTTTGTTATTCATTTTCTCGTTTGTGTTTTGCGATAAAACTTTGGCAGCTTCAGAATAGTTATCTGCTAAGGTTTTGTTTTGATTGGAATGTAAAATAAAAGATTTATTTAAAAAAAAACCTAAAAATGACATATAAGTGGAAGGTTATGTAATTACTCTTTCAAAAGAGAAATATTCATATGAACAAATTAGAAATCGTTGAAAAATCTCGGTTATTGCATTTAAAACCAAAGTATTTATAATATATTAAATTTGAAAGAAATAAGAGTCTAGCTGAAAGTAAAAAATGAAAGCATGACCATGAAACCTCATCCTCAGATTGTTCAAACGAAGGCACCTATAAAGAAAGTGAAGTCTCTGATCCTAAAATAAAATCCCCCAACTCAAAGAATCATTGCATCGAAACTAGATTTGTCTTCCGAAACTCTAATTAAAATCATTCATAAGGACTTAAAGTTAAAACAGATGTTTAAAATTAAAGTCCTTCTCCTTTTCTAAGACATGTTGCTGAAAGAAAAGCAAATTGTACAAAATTACATAAAAAATAAATAAATAAATAAAAAAACCTACAGCTGCTGTGAAAAATCGAATTTGATGGTAATACTCGCTGATGTATGGGTATATTTAAGTTACTGTAGTAAAAGAAGATCAATTTTCTATTGCACAACTGACGAGAATGATTGTACGAAATCGCTTCTTCAGTAACGTTACGAAAGGGATTCATGATAATTACAGGATTTTCCAACAGCGGCAAATAAAAGATAAAAAAAGTTTGAATTAAAGCCAAAATTAATTCACTGCACTACCAGCAAAATGTTTTAGAACCCATTTTGAAGAAGAAATTCCAACTGTATATGGAAAGGACATAGATCAAATTTAGTTTCATATGTGGAAAAATCATCTAGTTACACGTCCGGGAATTTGCCCTTTTTACAAAGAAAAAACGAAACAGGAATAAAGGTACTATTTGATAAAAAAATGGTAAAAACACCTTTTTGTTCGAAATGGACTTTGGCTTTTGGTTTTTAAAAAAAACCTTAGGAATTCGGTATCCAAGAGCACTGAACAAACTTTGGAAAACGGTTCAAGGGGAATGGAGTAATGGCAGTACAAAGAAAAGTTTACTTTTATTTAAAAAAATTCGAGATAGAGCTATGTCAAGAATCCGCGCTACCATATAAAAGCAAAGTGTCACAAAAATAGGCATTTTTGATAAAAAATTTAAAATCAAAAAGTCCATCAAATTTAAGACCTTCGTACACGTTTTCCCAAAACACTAATCTTCCATATTTTAAAATAAGATAATACAATGCTGCATCATCGGCGTATTCTCAACAATTACCAAAGTTATAAACATAAATCCTTTGATTCTAAGAGTTTTTGGTTAAAGAAGCTTTAAAAGTCTGAGATCTCCGGAATGAACGGAGAAAGCTTTTGTGTAGTGTCTTAGATATCGCTTATTGTTTCCAAGAGTATTTCCATTGCTGTGTTTTGTGGCATCTCTTTTTTCGTGTAAAATTTAACTTGCAACTAAAATACCAAAAAGTCTTGAATTTCAAAGGGGAAAAATGTCTTAAATCAAGTAAAACTTTTATATGTTTACTCCAAAAAAATTGCTTGATTTATTATAAAAAATACTATGTTAAGTTAATAAACTAAATAATTAACTAAAGTAAATAACTAACTAAAATAAAGATCTTTGATTGCAATAATTTTTATAAAACTTTACTACGGATGTCATTTTTTTAAAATTTAGTGCATTATAAATAAATAATTTAGCAAAAAATATCTCAAACAGCATAATTATTTTCAGAAGACCTGCGTTAAATATATAATTATATGACGATTTTTCAAGTGATACTTAATTTATACTGTCACTTAAAAATTAAATGAAATGATTTACAAAAAATTCAGGTTAAAAATTTTTAATTAAATAAATATTCCAAATTCTTCACAGGACAATATGATATATCATGAACTATTTGTTCACAAAAATTTCTATGCTACTCTTTGTTTGTGTTTTCACGGTAGCCTAGTAGACAAGGTAACGGACTCGTAGCCGGCGTGTCATGAGTTCGAGCCCAGTACCGCTGAAAACCCGCAATGTGGGGAGTGATGCACGTTAAATCTGTCGAGAGCTCAAATGCCCTTCCGTTGATCTGGTGTGAAGCTAGGAGAGAAAGTTTCCGGCTCAGATGGCGTGCCCCGTCACTTAACCATGGTTCAAAATAACGAGGTCTATCGCCAAAAGCCATCTAGTAGCTAGAAAGAGCGACGTTATTATTCCCTCACTCACACACTTTTTCTCTCAGTTTGAGTAAAATTAAAACCTGAAACTCAAAAATTTATTTCTTTATTATTCTTTTTCTCATAGTAATTTAAAATGATTTTAAGAATGCTTAAAATTGTTCTGGCGAAACGTTTAACATTTTTTTATTACAATTATAGCATCTAGCAATTGACTTAATAGTTGCTAAATTAATATAATTGTATTTAAAACGTCAAAGAGAGAGAGAGAGAGTAAACCCAGTAAAATTTACTTGTGGTATACCGATTATTTACCGTAAAATCCAGCGTATAACATGCACCTATACTTTCAAACGGGAATTTTTAGTTTTTAGGTATATCCGTATAACGCAGACCCCCTTTTGTTTCGAAGTAACCTGAAATATACGTGCACAATGATCTTTTGTTTTGAAGTCATTTGTCAAAGGTTTCATTCCAAGATTTAGAAAAAAAACTAGTATACCCTTAGAACTACAAACCCTAAAATCCATAAGAAATGCGATTTTTCTTAAAGAAATAATATGTAGATATAGTAGAAGTCTAATTTTTTTCCAGGCTCATCTTTGTTTCATTTTAAAGCTTTCATTTGTATGCATGACGTATAACGCGCACCCGTAAATTTGGATATTTTTTTTTGTGTGTGTTAAAAGTGCGCTTTATATGCCGCATTTTACGGTATTTAAAAGCATGAGATATTGATTTTAGGCCAATTAAAACAAAAATTATTTTAAGAAAAATAATGATTCAGTTTTTTTAAATAGAATGATTTACTTTTTAATAGGAATGATATATTTAACTCATTACCCAGAGCATACCTGCTAGCACAAATTTTATATTATCTTCTGTAACGTGTATTATCGATGTAAAAGTACTGCAATTTGATAATCCATAATATCCTCAGTAACATTCAAAAATACCAGTCAATAGACAAGCCTGTTCCGCATGACACTGAATCGTAATATGTTTTTATTTTGTGCGTTTTATGATAAATATCTGACGAAAAAACAAAACAAAATGATGAATATAAATATTTACTCCAGCTTTCGATGCATAGTTATTTTAAAGTTATTAAAAATAAACTACAATATTAGAATAAGGAAACTATTTCAGATGTTACATAAATTTTAAGAAAACCTCCAATAAGCAGAAGCTAAGACATGAGACAACACAATCTGTTTCATAAATTCTTCCTTCTTGAAAACAAAATGGAAAACATTCCAGGTTTGTATCAAAAGTGTTTTATAGATACCTATAAAACCAGCAACTTATTTATTACAATATTCTCAAAGAAATGCAGAAGTAACGATAAGATCATATATCTGTTGTGCAACATTTTTATAACTCTTACGATTCTTAGATTCCGTAGCGATTCAGGAAACTGAAGTAATAAAAATTCTTCAATATTCTGCCAAACCAGAGAAAATTACCACAGCTTTTGATACTCTTTTGTTCTTCATATACTTCGAAACGTATAAAATATCATTTTTATCGCAACATACAGAACATCAGGTCTTAAAAAGATAGAAATATCTACTTTACTGCAAAGGTGTGACTAAAGTATCTTTTATTTTATTTTCCTTTTGGAATGCGTAATCAAAATCACTCTTTTCCCTCCTTGCATTTTTATGTTTTCTTGAAGAGGAAAAGAAATAGCAACAACATACATCGGATTTTCATATATGTAAGCGCATGTTATGGTATTAATTCTTACTCCTAAGAAAAACTTTCCATTTTTCTTCTATCACCGCTTGTCTTCCAGTCTTCAAATGTGCATTTCAGAAGACAGTGCAGTTTTACAGATGGGGAAACTTTAGGCACTAACTTCCGTTCCTTATTTTCTTCTCGGCGCTGTTTTACTTCAGCCAACAGAGATTGCCGAACGTGATAGGGATGAAATTTCCAAAAACTGTGCTTTCTCGTTCTTCACTTTATGGATCCAGTGCTAGAACAGGAGCAAAGTCCATTTCAGAGTGGTAGAGAGATAGTAGATACCTCCGAGCATTTTTATTACTTTTTTACTGAGTCTATGTACATTTTTTCGACTGCGTAATAGCACTTTTATAAACGTAATGATATTTTCCAAATCTAAATCATCAAAATAAAATACATCTTTAAAAAAGAAATTTGCGATTTGCTAAAATATAATTTTCATTAGACCGTGTTTAACTGTTTTTAAAGAAAGAAAAAAGGAAAATTGTTCTTTAAAGTTTTATTTTCTCCTTATGGGTAAATATTATGATTAAAATAAAAACTTTTATTTAATGGTTTTTACAATATTTCAACTTGTAACCTCTGTAAAATAATAAACTGGTGTCCAAAATTTAAGTTTGAGACATAGAAAGTTGGATTTCATATTTCGATAAAAATTCGGTATAGTGTACAGAAACTTGATACATGAATGACTTATGCCGTAAGACAGGAAATGGGGAAAATGCACAGGAGTTTAATGTAACGATGTTGGTCCAAATAGGATGCATCATAACTCGTCTTATAAGATGAGCATACGTTGTATTTCTGATCTAATAAGAGGTGAGGTTATTTTGAAAGGTTATGGCTAGCGTCATAATAGGCTCACATCCTGTTAATGAGATTATTGATCAACGAATGTGGTAGTAATTTCCATTCTTCTAAATAACACATTGCAACGCCTGAAAGTTCTTTAAAGGGGACTTTGACATGCAATGGCTCTACCTAGGGTTTCATACAAGTGTTCTATAAGATTGAGGTCTACAGATCTCACTGGTCACACAATACGGGATGGAGAACCACTTCTTCTAGATAATTGTTGATAAGGCAGCTTTTTGTGTGGTCGGTTTGTTTTACTTCTCAACTTCAAATTTAATTTTCAATTTGTTAAGATTACTTTTGGGGGGTCAAACCGAACCTTAAATGATAAATTGAAACATTTCTTAAATTGCACTATACAACATTACCTTTCAAGATAATTGTGTTTTATATTTCTATTTTTAGGAAAAAAACATGTTTATAACTTTAAATTTGTATGTAAAGCAGGAAAATTTTGCTCAAAATACCATAGAGCACACCATTTAATTAAAATAATAAAATTCCCAAAATGACTTTAAAATGTTACTCCACCTACAATCATTCACATGCACACATAAAGTTTGATCACAAAAATGTGGCCAATGATTTATGCAGTTTTTTAGGTACACCAACATGTCTGCATGCAGCAGTCTCAAAGAATATGTTAAAATAATAATCACCGTACAAACAATTCTTGCTGATCTAGACATAGTTGCACTGTCCGTAATGGATACTTGCCGTGTGGCAAGCAAACCCATATCCTGTCTACAGGTTAGTTATATGACTTTTACGGTCTGGGAAAGCCGACCTCATAATTAATGTGTGATCTTGGATGTTACGGTTGATATGACGTTTATATCCATATTCACATGTGGAAGTCATTAGATTTAATCATGGCGAGTAAAAATATCGATAGCTATCGATCGAATAGAAATTTTAATGTTTTCAATTTTTTCTCACTATTTATATTCCAACTTTATTATTTCTGATGAAATTCTATACACGGGGAATAGGTTATAAATTCTTGAGATATTGTGCAGGATTAGAAGGAAATGATGAATTATACTATTCCCAATAAATGAACAGAAATAGTCTACCACATTCCAATGATTTATGTTCAAAATCATTCACCAATTATAAATATGAATAACTGCAAGGTAAACTATTTACTTTGGCTTTTTTTTTTAAAACATTTCTCTTAGTGTTTTTACAAATTCATTTCAAATGTTTTCTTTTCCATCACTTTATTCATACTTGCGATTTCATAAGCCCTTTTCGAATATTGCAATTGTTATTTAAGCAATTAAAAACTACGTTAATTCAAGAGAGATTAATATTATTCCTGGAATGCGTAAGCAATATCATACTTATGAGTGAAATATGCTGCTGGTTCAATACAAAACAAAATAACATTTTTTATAATACATTTAAGTCCATGTATTCATATGCTCTTCTCTTTTACATTTAATATATTTTCATTGAACTGACTTTGATGAACTTTTTCGTAAGTTTTTTGAACTATGTCATAAGGATTTTTGTTAGAAATGTTGCACTAAATGTATTTTTATTTATTTTAGCTAATATTAAATTGTTTTACATTTTAATATGTATCGCTATCATTCAGTTATAAAAATTTTGAAGAATAGAATAATAAAATTTAAACTGAATCTGATCCTTAGTTTATGATTTTCAATTAAATGAAATTTGACAAGTAAAAATAATTTTATCAGTTATAGCAATACTAATGCCTTAAGCGTAAAGGCCATATACAAGAAAAACAACAATAGTAATAAAAAAGAATGACATCGAATCCATTTTTTTATGCATGATGCATGACTAAAATTATAAAGAAATCGTGTTTCGAAACTACTCATTGACAATTGTACACTTCTTGAAAATTTCTTGATATTCCAAAAGTATATCAGAGGGCATCACATATATAATTGTTACTTTGTGCTTTGATATTATGTCTTACTCATTAAACTCTGAAAAATTAAACACAACGCAAATCTAATTACCTTGATAATACGCAAAATTCAAAATCCAAGCATTTCAGAATGTATAGTCGTAAATCAAGTGCTGTTCAAATGTTTAGTATACCATCTGCTACTGTTCCCCCATTTAACAAATGATGGAGCTATTTTTTTTAAAAAAAATTGGGAAAATTTAAATTTATAAAAACTTCTTTTCGCTAGACATGATGTTCTTTCGTGATAAGAAAAACGTTCTGCAATCTGCCTCGTTTTTGACCGCATATTTTTTTATTTAACAATCACTTATCTTCAACTATTTTAAACTCCTATTTATATGGCTAGGTTTCTTCAAACACATATAAATATAGGATAATTTCTCTTTTAAATACCATTTTTAGAGATGAAGGGAATTTTTTTTTTTAATATGTCTAAACTTGTTTCCAATTTTCTTTATAAAATTAAAATGTAGGTTCAATTTACTTTAATTTTGAAAAAAAATATAGCTAAGAGAAATTTTGCGTCGGCTTCATATGTATTACAAGCAATTTTCTTTAAATTATTTCCAAATTTAAAAATAAAAAATTTCTTATTATAATTTGGTTATTTTAATTCCATCTATAAAGTCATATTTGTTTTAATTAAAAATGGGGAAATACTTTGTTAAATTTATGGGAATAATAAGTAATAAAGTATTAAAAAAAGGAATCAGCTGATATCACCTCTTTTTTCAAATCGTGTCCTTTAACTCTCAGTTTCGAGACACCCCTGTATATATATACAAGGTTAGCGAAATTAAACTTCCGCTACTCAGAGGGCCTCAGAGGCCGTTCTACTGGTCCGAAAAAAATATTTGGACAACAGACACTTCAGATAATGCACTCTAAGTTTCTGAAATAAAAAAAATAGAGTAAAAAATTGCCAATAGATGGCTCTGTGGGTCAGCACATAAAAGGAAGATGTTTTTACCACAATCAGATAAGAATTGCAGAATGCCAAAGTTGACTGAAAGAGCATTTCTTGTGAAGCTATACTACCACAACAGTAAGAATTCAGCGGCATCCGTCAGAGAGTTCCATCGTTTCAAGGAACAACGACGTGGACCGATATAGAAACATCTTTTAAAAAACATGATGGCAAAATTCGAGAAAATAGGACAGACAGCTTGGCGTTCTTCTTGGAAGAGGATGAAAATGAGTCAACACTGCCATCGCAGAATATATTACTGTAGTGGTCGTGGAATCAAGCAGTTTGACTGTATTACGTGAATAATCAGGAATTGTTTCATTTGTTTTGAGGTTCAATCCTGAGTTTCTTGATCTTGATCTTTCGCATTACGTTGACTTGCTTTGAGTGCTGGATTTTGATTCTGGCCCAACCTCTTAAGACATACGCAGCAGTTCACGTTGCACTGTATGTTCAGACATACCGTATGGCTGCTAGTGTTGTCGGATGTTATAGTCTTTAGGTCATGGAGAACAACCAGTAATAATCTCAACTCTCTTCTAGAAATTTTTTGTGGATGATAAACCATTGGCTAACTGCTTGCCTTTTCCTTATCCATGCGTCGTTTCTTGTAAGAACTCAGAACATTTGAACAACACAATAGTTGAACATTTAAACAATAGCTCACCAGCTCATTATGTCATTGATTCTCAAACTTTCAACATTTGCGACCCAATATTCAATCATAATTTTCATCGTGCCTCTCTCCATACAAAAACAATGAGTTGGATTCAATAATACTATACTTTGACGCTAAGGCTATAATACGAATTTTACCTCTTGGGGGCCCCCGCGTTTTGACCCTCACTCGCCAAAGGTTTAAATTTTTTCGGATGCATATATACGTCTTTCCCCAGCAATATTTTAGAATGATTTTGTTTGTTTTTCTTTCATAAATATTTTTAAATAATTTTTTGTTTTCGACTTTTCAATGTGGTCGCGTCCCCTCATAGCGTTATCACGCCCCCTAGGGGGGGTCACAGTTTGAGAAACGCTGCATTATATCGATAAATATTTTGTGTGTGGAAAGACAATGCATGTTCGCTTTGAAACTCCAACATCAGCCACTAATTCAATATGGCTTATTTTTTTTTGGATGAGTTCAATGTTCTAAGAGTAGGATGGCCGCAATGTATTGGCTCTTCTTTGGTAATTTCTAGTTTAAACAAAATTACAATTATAACTTTTTTTTACTTAGGTATTTTATGATTTTTCACAGTACTAATAATATATTTATGACTAAGAGAAAAAGCGCCAAGTTTACAGACCTAAATTTTTGTATTTATCTTTCAAAAATAAATTATTAAAATGCTTATGGATGCTTTTAATTTCTTAATAATTTTTCCTCGAACATTCTTTTTCAAAGCTCCGCAGGAGTTTACTTTCGAAGTTGCTTAAGAATCGGTACTTAAAGAAAATTATTTTTCTAAGCATAAGATTTTCATTTATAAATTAATTAGACTAAAAGTTTTACCAACAGTTATGTCTTTAATAAACCCAGATGTTCTTAAAATGTACAACTTTGTAACAAAATCTTTTGAAGAAACAAATTACTTCTTTGTTAAATGTTTTAAACCATTATACGACTTAACATTGTTTAATTAAGTTTACATTAAATTAGTTTTCATTATTCTAAAATTCAAAACAAAAGTATACGATACCTTTTTTCAATTAGTAAAAGTTACAATTTCTACTGTAAATTTAGAATTCTTTTAAATCTTTATACTTTAATGCTATATACTTACTTTGATTTTCCCATTAGATTAAAATAACTAAAAAATGACTGGCTAATGATTATTGAAATTACCTTTCCATGTTTTATTTGACAAAAGTCCAAATGTGAAAGCTTTTTTCCACAAAATGTATTTGTTCTTCTCCCATGAGTCTTTAATACAGAACCAAAAAATTAATTATTGAATAAATAATGTCAACGTGTCTTTGCGCAACTAGGATCTTAGATATTAATTCAGTTAAATACCACTTTTGATGAAATTAATACAAAAGAATGTATTTATATTAACATTGTATAAAAAAAATTAAGTTACTTCTGACGCTGTTTCAAATAAATTTTATATATGTATCAATAATATTTTTAATTTCTCCATGATTATACAGTTTTGTATTTATCTGTTTCTAATATGCTTTTATAATTTATTTTTTAATTAAAAAAGGGATGGATTCCTTGAAATTTCCTTTAATATTAATGGCTTTATTTTTAATTTCAAGTTCCAAGTAATTAGTCACGAATTTAATTACAGAACTGAAACTCAAACACAAAGCCAAAAATAATCTAATTATTGAAAGCTTTCTAAATTAAAGTTTTTGATAAGTTAACTGGGATAATTTCAAACTGTTGAATGATCCAATTTTGCTTATATTCTAATGATACACATTTTAATCAAGAAACTCACTTTTTAGTTGTCAGTTGCTCAAGCTGTTTGACTTTGATTGTTTTCGTGCGAGTATTCATAATTAAATCCTCTTATTCAAACTTTAAAAAGTACCATATATATCCATTGATGAAGTATGTTAGAAACATAAATAAGATCTAGGTAATTTATATTTGTTTTCTTAATTAATACCAGTCAATTTTAAAGATTGATATTTCATTAAGGGATGAATTTTATACAATTGGTATACATAACTTATTTATCATTCTTTTTAATTTTAAACTGTTCTAGTTTTTGATACAAAATTGGAAAAGTATTCTTTTTCCAAGAGGAAAAATTAGAAAAAAAGTTTATTTTTATATTAGCATCTTTCCTAGAATTATTGGCTAAATTTACATCTTTTCGAAGTATAGCTATTGATTTATATCTAATTTTTCAGTAAATTATTGATATATTTACATTGAGTCATTACGATGCCTACTAAGAGTTGTTAAAAGTAAAAGAAGATGAATGTGTTCTCTCATTTATCCCTTAAACCCAACCCTCACGATCATGCGGTAGGTTAGCTGTTCTTATACGTTTTTGCTTCTGGAATAGCGGTAAGTAAGAAAAGCTTAAATCGAATCATTCAGCAGGTTTGCAGAAAGTGTAAAGTATCACTTTTTATCAACAGGCGATGGTCGTTCTTCTAGTTTTACTTTAAACTGGCTAGTCGAGCTTTATTTACAAAACCAACGGGTACACGTTACCTTTTTCTGAATGATTAAAAGGTAATTATTTATTTTTGTTTGGATACATATATTTGTCTCACAATGTTTAAATAGCTGCAAAATAGTGAATATATTAATTATACTCTTTTAAGGTTGTTTGTGGGCTCAGGATTTCATAACCCACATGTTTGTGACATTTTGGCGTGTCTTGAGTCACTGCAACTATGAAGGCAAATGCTCGCTATGTGAGTTTTCTATTTCAATAATTTTTATGAAAGCCTAATTAAAAACGAAATTTATTGTTATATCATTAATACCATATTTTTTGGGAGTTGTCATGAAAGTCTTTTTTTTCTATTTCTTTCTTATTTTTCAATTCCTACACACACACTATTAAGTCACACTCTATATATATTTATTTATTTATCTTGGTGGAATTTTCAATTGTTAATAACATACATTTTAAAGCGTTTAAATTGATGAAAATATACATGATTATTTTGGGTGAAAATTACAAAAATTTAATTATAATTAATAAAAATGAATTGATTAAAACTAATTTTTTAAAAAGAATTACAAATGCACCATGTTGGTATCTTTTTTGGCGACTTGTATCAAAACTTAAAAAGTTTTTTCCTCCCGTTTTACAGCATTATTTTGAACGGGAATTTTTAAAACACGTTTTTTTGGATGACAAACGATATTTTAAAGGATAACTAATAAATTTAAATTCCCCCAAAATTTTATGATTCTGCCCTATGTGTATACATATTTATATTAATTGTAACTATTTAATAAAAAGCAGCTAAAATAATATTTTTCTTTGTTGATCTAAGTAGGAATTGAGACTTTTTTTAATATTACTTGTAACAATTACTTTTCTTTTTCACACATTTGTTGAGAGGAATGGTATTTTACTTTTTGACCCAATATCTTCATCCATATTTCTTCCTTCCTCCCCAGAAAATCTGTTTCTCAGTGGGAGTTAATAAGTTGTGGTTTAAATTTTTAATTTTTTAAAATAATAAAACTATTTGATGTATTTTATTATTTTTCAATGAATACTGTGGTAAATTATAGCCAAACACTTTATCAGATATCTAAAAAAAAAAATTCTCACACAAGAAAAGATTTTGAAATTGATGAATAAATCAGATTGTGAACTCAGTGATCACTTGGATAATGGTATACTGGGGGCAGAGCATATGAATCACGTATATTGGAAGGAGAACCAAGTTCGGATGAGTGCGATGAAGAAAAACACCGAAATATTAGTAATGTAAAGACAATTTTGAATCATCCTTTGCCATTGATGTGTCTTGAACCCATTCTTTTCCTTGTCTTATCTGTAGCAAATTCTTGGTTGCAGTACAAACAAGATGCAATATCCAAATAAAACTCGTCTAAAAAATCAATATGGATCTCTTAAAATTTAAGTTTGAGATAGATGAAATGTTAACACTATCTCCAGCTACTAATAAAAGTATTTTAACTGATGATGAAGATGACAGGGTTTTCCTCTCACAAAAAGATCGAAGTTTTAAAATCCGACTGCTAAGAGGTCATGCCCGGATAAAAGGTATACCATTTATGGCTATTTTCGACATGTTGATGACATTTCGGGTTCCCAAAATTTTTTTGAAAAGCGTTAAAAAACAGGGGGGGAAATGCGATGTTTATTTATGTTTATCAAAAACAAAAACACGTTTTAATGATTTCTTCAGCAAATAAATAATGAGTCAATAGAAGAATAAAAATTAATTATTAATTTCATTGCTTGTAACAATTTTTGCTGAATTAAGTTTGTTTCTTCTGTCAACTTGCAGCCCAAAATTGTATAACTCATAAAATTCCATAGGTGAGGGTTTCACAGGAAAATCCCAACCCGCATGATCGTGCGGATAGCATCTACCTTCTTGGGGGGGCGAAAATTTTTAAAATTTTTCAGTGTTATTGGGGTTAATATAGTGTTAACAATGGGGGAAAAATTTAATATTTAAAGAAAACAATATTTCTTTTCTTAAAGGGTTATGATAATGCTCACACTCACAGTACACAACTTCACAGTATCCGGAGCAATTTGAATGGGATGTGTTTTAAACACTCGAAATTTTCACCGAGTGATTTCCCTACCTTTGCTGAACTGATGAACTGAGTTTGAGAACCAATCAGTGAGGAGTTACAAGGCAACCTTCAGTCCCATCTTTTATCACTACCAGTAATGATCTTAAATGGAGACATCGGAAAGCCCATATGTCCATATTGAAAATGCCTAAATAGCCATGCCTTAAGCCTATTTGTACATGAATTTAGATAAATAAATTATGTTTTTTCATTAACTTTGTCTTTTTATAAGCAATTAAAATTTGAAAGAGAGTTCTCATTAAAATTTAATATATATACTAAGTTTTTAGAAGCATTTTTTCAATGGTTAAATAGGGGTTGGTAATATTCATTTTAAAAACTGCAAATGAAATTTTGGCTTTAATAAAAAAAGGATATTTTGGAATGCTGATAACATTTTAGATGTCATTTGAAAGAAAAAAAAGCTATTTTATGTTAAAATTCTAAAATGGTTGGACTTCTCTCAAATTCCCTCGTCTAAATATACGTACATATCCATTAATCATTTTATTATGTGGGTCACATTTTCTACTAAAATCTCTTTACCTTTTTTTTATTATTATTTTCCTTCTCATCTTTGTAGCAATGGAATATATTGTAGAATGTTTTCATGAAAATTAAATATAGCTGCTGTATTCCAAAGAAATCTTGCTATTTTAAAAATAATATAAAATATGATGCAAAATAGGATGCTTGGCGTTATAAAATATGATGCAAATTTGTATCATATTATTTTCTCAAATGTTATAAATGTTGAACATGTATTATACAGATAAATTTCTTATGCCTTACTCAGATGGGTTCGAAATATTACATGACATAAATAATAATTTTTCAAATATACGTTTTATTGAAGCGATATTGTATTTTGAAAACAGTTTTTTAATTTATTATATAAATAAAAATGTCAAATCTATACAGCGCCAATTTAACAAAGTTAGGACCAATACAAAAAAGTATATTACTTTTTTTAAGGGTTTATATTCATCAAATGACATCTATTTTCGAAATTAAAAATGGATTTTAATATTCCAGTAATAAATATTACTTTCTATGCATTAAAAATAGTATAGGTTTCTAATTGTTTTAATAAAATTACTTAAAGATAATTTCAATTGAGAATAACGATTTAATTTGGTTACAGCTATGATATGATTTGAAATAATATACCTTCAACCTGATGAAAAATTTAAAATGATTCTAAAAAATAACTTAACAGTCCAAAGATGAGGAAGACATTTTAGAAAGTGTACTTCCATCTCATAACTTCCATATACTTCAAGTGACATACACTCTTCAGTCACTTGTGGCGCTCAACCTTACCAAGCCTATCACCTCGTAATAATCCAGTTCCAAACTTATGTGATTAAAATAAGTAAATATCTGGTGGTCCGGTGCATCCCCTTTCAGTAACGTTCATGATCCAATACCATATGATCTACTCCTTGAAACCACAGACGTTTGAGGCCGAAATTGGTGCGAAGGAAGGTAGACATGGACAATAAAATTGAAGGACATTAAAATTACTGACGAATCCCACTTCTGCCTGCAACATCACGATGGTAGGATTCGAGTTTGGAGACACCATGGTGAGTTGCCGCTGAAATCCTGCCATTGCATTGCCACACTGGTTCTGCACCCGGTATCATGGTTTAGGATGGACTTTACTACCTCACCCCTCTAGTATGCATTGCCGGTACACTGAGCAACCAGTGTTACATTTCTGAGGTGTTAGAGTCCTTGATCCTCACTTACATTCAGTGCTTGCCATCGGCCATATTTCACCAGGATAATGCATGACCGCACATCACACGCAATGTCGAAGTGTTCTTCTTTACCCATGAGATTGAAATGCTTCCTTGGCTTGCTTATTTTCCTGATTTATTGGCAATAGTAAACATGGGGTCCATGCTTGTAATACGACTGACCCAAAATATACCGACCGCTGCTACACCACATCAACTTTGGCAATATGTTGAAGCCGGTCGCATGGACTGCTTTACCCCAAAGATACATCGAAATCCTCTTTGATTCTATGCCGAGGCGTTTGGCAGCGATTATAGCCAATAATGACGGCTACACTAACTACTGATTTAATCATTATCCACACGTCACAAGAGGCTGCAGTTATAATAGTTTGATCCTTGTGCAGCATGTTATGTGCCAAATAAATTTCGCTGTGATATCCCTTCTTGGTGTTGCATTTTGTGTGTACAGCACTGTATTATTAGGACTATTTTCGTAACAAAATACTGTTATGTAAATAACAATCAGACTTAAAATAAAGGGGAAAAAATTTAAAAAATTATTTTAAATTATAGCAAAATAATTTAAATACAACTCAAATAATATCAGAACTTTATTATATTGCTCATCTTATATGTATAAACTAACAAGGAGTCTGAGATTTTTCTTGGAACTAACATTTTTAAGAAAATTTTTAACATTTTCAGCTGCAATTTTGATCATTTTATTTGCGTTTATTAACGGATAAAGGTATCTGTTATAAGTAACATACATTTAGTTATATCTAACTGTTAAAAATAAAAGTTAATTATATTGATAAATCTGCTCTAGAATTCAAGGCCTTAGACTTATACAGCATTAAGTGAAAAAAAAAAGTGTTCAACGAATTGATAAGAAACAGTAAATACTTTAGAAACGTGTCTAGCCTACGGTAAAAAAATGTTACTAAGTTTGATAGAAGCAATGGGCTAAAAAAAAGAAAAAAAAAATATGGGGAAATATTTTTTTTCGACATCAACTCTTCATCTGACGTCAATTTAGATGATTCGTTTGATGACAAAGTCGATAATGATGTCGACAATTGTGACACCAAATGCTTATTTTGCGGTGACAGCTACAAAGATGTGAAAAAAAATGGGGGAAAAATTGGGTAATATAATATTTTTTTTTTTTATTACTAAGAAAAAAAGAAATGGGTTTTTTTTTAAATGAAAAACAAATGTAAGAACAATCTTAATAAATAAAAAATATATATGATACATATTTTTCTCTAGAAACTAAAAGGAGAATTTGTAACCGGACTCTGTAAAATGTTATGATTAAAGTAATGAAACGGAAATTTATATCCGAAGACTTTCATGTTAATTAATTATAACTAATATTAGTTTACGTTTTACCTTAATTAATTATTAATTTAGAATTAACTTTCTTTAACAGAAGGAAATGATTTAAAACTGAGCTGAGGATGATTAAATGCATTAACAAAAATTATTTAGTTATTGAAAATATATTTCAAAATAAAAAATAATTTAACAACTCTCAATAGGATATTGGACTGCCAGTATTTCTCATGCATTCTGCTACGTCGTTGCACGGAATTGTATACCTTATTGGGTGCATTGAATCTGCTCATATCATGCAGATTGATAAAAAAAAAACTTTTGAGATAGCGGTGGAATTTTAAAAGAATAATCTGAACATCCAATAAGTGTCCTATGGGCTGCAAGTCAGGCGATGCTGCTGCCCATAAGATAGTCTCTATGAATGAGAGACAAACTCTTGATATGGCAACGGTATGAGTACGAGCCTTGTTTTGTAGAAAAACTAGGAAAAGCGTTCTGAAAATGAGAATGTTCACCAATCAAAAAACCTCACTAATGATCTTTGGATCGTCATACAAAATATCTCTGATGAATACCAGCGGGGATCGGTCATCATACGAAATTGCACCCATACTATCACCCTTTACTTTTCAATGTATGTGACGAGTGGCTACAAAATATCGATTCGTGTCATTGACCACTTTGTGTCTATACATAGGATAATTCATTAATATCATCATGACAATATCATTTCTAAAGTTAGCCAGCTGCCATTCCACATTGCTTTTTCTTGTTCAAGATTCATCGAAAATGGTGATCAACTGTCATTCCACGTGGCTTTTTCTTTCTATTTGGCGGGATCATTGCAGTCTCTGTGAAACTGTTAAGGCTTCAGAGACAATATATGTCAGAGTCTCCTTAAAAACAATTCAAAAGCATGTAGCTATATGCTAATGTTCGATTTTAGCATCAGAATATCCACAATATCAAGGTATTCACCCAATTGCTAGAACCTTTCTGATCAAATCTATCTTGATACTAACTGATCTCCTTAAATTCCTCAAACAAGGATCGAGCCTTCAATTTCTATATCTCAAAACAATCACAATCATGCTGTCCCTTTGAAATAATCATATAACTCCAATATTCAAAGCAAAACTAAAGCTTCACAGTAGTGTTAGAGGTACTTTTTAACCAGTTTTCTTATTTTGTACAAAATGAATGAATGAAAGAGAAAACGAAATCAAGACGATGCTTGAGAAAAATTCTTTTTTTTTGTTGTTATGTTTACATTCCGATTTTGTTTAAAACATCCGCAAAAATGAGTTTGTTCCTTAACTTTTGTGCACACGAGTATATTTTTATTTATTTCTCTCTTTATCTTTATATACCGAGGTCCATAATTAAACTTGAATTTTACCAGCAGTCTGTAGTAAAAGCTACAAAGCTAAATTGCATGAAAATTGAGTAATTGCTTAATGAAATGATGAGAATTTTATCAGAAAAAATTGAGTTTAGAAACCCGCCACTAGATTGCATTGTGCAATATAAACTATTGGCATATGTAAATGCCGTACCCATAGTAATCCTGTTCGCGCGCAGAAACCCGCGGGATATAAAGATGCGAGAGGCAAATCACTCTCATACTCGTTTCAAAGTCAAGGAAGATAACGTTAACTCTCCAAAAACGTGCTTTACTGGTGTAATAGCCTTACCAAAACGAAGACTCTGATACCGAAGCTTTGAGGAAATTTCGGACTTTGAAGCGGTTACAAAAGGTCCACTAGGTAGTCAAGGACTAAGAAACATGATTAAGAAATTTGAGGCAACGTCCGCAAACATGCAGCATCACCAGTCAACGATATTCTTCAGAAGCAACCGTGCAGGCGATGAGATGTGAAAGCCACAGGTTTTTGGGAGGTGATCCTCCACACATCATTAGTTGTGTGAAACAAGTGCTCCACTGCCATTTCGATGATGACAGAATCATCAGCTGGAATTTTTCTACAGTGTGACCTCCTTGACTTGACTCCCAGACTTGAATCCTTGCGGCTTTTGGCTGTGGGGATATCTCAAAGCCATGGTCTATTGTGATCCTATCACATCTTTATCTGACCTTAAAGAAGGTATGAACACCATGGACGTAATATCCCCAGTTCGTGGTACTTTCAACAACTGAACATGCGATTTTATGCGTCCAGATGGTAGCAGACAATGGTGGACAGCATTTTGAGTATGTTTTGTAAACTTTTGTAGATTTTTATATGTTCTGAATAAAGCTGTTATACGCCATCTAGAGTTGGTTTGGGAAACACTTTTTTCTCCCATCTCATTTCGTTGTGCCATTACCTAATTTTTATGCAATTCCGCTCTGTAGATTTTGCTACAGATTGCTCGCAAATTTCAGGTTTAATAATGGACACCTGATATACATATGTATACATATACTGTATTTATCGAATCTTAGCCGCCCTATTTTCCCAGCATTAGTATTATTGAAAATCGGGTGCGGCTTAGAATCGAAAGCAAAACATTTGTTTGGCGTTAAAAAAAGGGTTTTCATCCCTTACTAAAATAAAAATGCGGCCGTAAATTCTGGCCACCTGCATTAATAATTTATACCATTTCACGGTTTATCTCCAGTAATTCAGTCTATCCTTAACATCGTTGTCTGTTCCTATTTAGGAAATGTTTCTTGTATACGTTTCCTTTTAATCAACTTAACATAAAAGAGATCTGTAACAGCATCATGACTAGTTCACTATGACGCAAGTATGGAAATGGAGACATTTCTTTATGCAGAAAAAAACAGGAAATACCGCAGTGGCTATTTAAAATGACACATTTAAAGCAAACATACTTCAATAACCCAAACAAAATGATATAATTTTAATTCTGTTACATTTTTCTATAATACATACTTTTAAAAATACGTTGCATAGCAAACGCAATGGATAACTCAGAAGATGACACCGTGTGGAAACTGGGTGATTCCGGCACCAATTCCGAAGTCATCTGTGACATTGGGAGTGACGAATCATTTTTGAGGATACTGACATTTAGAGTAATTATAGGTTTATGTATGAATTTTAAAGATTTAATACTGGTAAAAAGTTGAGTAACTTAGGCCCTTGCATCACGGAAGGGAGAGGAAGGATTTTAGGGGCCCTAATATTCTCCGTTATGATACTGATGGTAAAATAAATTAATTATTATCTTCTTATTTCTCAGTAAAAATTTCTTTAAAAATTTCTTAACTATCGAATATTCTCATGAACCTGTTACACAATTTATATTTAATTCTTTTCTCAAAAACGGGTAGAAAATATATAAATATAAATATATATATATATATATATATATATATAAATTTCTATTCTATTGCTTTTTATCTTACTGTACATATGAACAAAGTATATAAGAATATCCCATCCATCTCGTGTCTGTTATGTGTATTTTCTTTTGTATAACATATATATTACTCAAGCACCCCCTAAGAAAAAAACTTATTTCGTCGGAACTACCTATTTACTTCAATTCACTTCATCTGATTCAGATTATATTAAGAGGGATTGGTCCAGTATTATTACTATTTTCACATACACTTTTAGTATCATTCTATATATAAAAAAAATCTACGCATAAGATTAATTTTCTGTATCGAAGCAAAAACTTATTGTAAGTATAAATTTGATTGAAAACCTTGTGTATAATGTTTTGCTGCTTTTTTGTAGCTTGTTGCGTATACAATTTTCTTATGAAAAAATGCTCTACGGCATTACACTCATCAGTCTGTTTTTTGCAATTTTCAGGATGAAAAACTAATATATATATAACCCCAAATTTCCCTGGTAATTCGGGAACAGCTTTAGAAATCATAATAGCCCAGTTTAATCAAAGACTTTTTTTTATCTACATTTGTATGTTTGGGGAAATTTCCCAATTTTTTCCCGCTTTAGATGTTGGTTCAGTACTTTTTTACTGTTTTTTTTATATATATATATATAAAAAAATAAAAAAATAAATATATATATTATTTTTTAAAAAAAATTTAAAAATTATAATAATTATATAATTATTTTAAAAATAAAAAATAAATATATATTAAATTATGTTTTTCTAGAAAAATTTTTGATATTTTAATAAATAATTTTATACTGAAAAATTTTCGAATATTTAAAAAAAAGCTCTGAATTTTTAAAAATTCAAATGTAATTAATTTTGTTGAGGTAAAAAAAAAAATTTTTCATTATAAAAAAACCCCGTTAGGTTAAAAATTAAAAATTTGTTCCTTTTAGACTTATTTATAAAGGAACCTTAAATGTAAAATTTTTAAAAATAAATAATTTTTAAAATTATAAAAAAAAAAAAAAGCTTTTTTTTTTTAATTAGTTTTTTTCAATATTTTCCAAAATAGTATCTAATAAAATAAATTTATTTTAAAGTTTTTTATACCTTTATACTTAAAAAATTTTCTTTTTAAAAAAGAATAATAAATTTTTAAAAATAAAAAATAATTATTGCGTTTTTCTTTTTTTTTTTAAATTGTAGTATTTTTCAAATATTTCGAAATACAAAAGGTAGATAATACTATATAAAATTATTTAGGTTTAAAGCATATGATACATTTAATAATTTTACAAAGTTTTACACATCAAATATTACTATTTTAGAAAATAGCACATGCGCAATGTAAAATTCCTTTAATAATTATTACAGAAATGTATCTTATTTTCATATGCTATAATTTTTTCAAATTTTTATTACATTTTGAACATTTTACCCTTTTTTGCAACCTAATTCCTTTGTACAAGAATTGAGTTATTTGACTTTAATTTCTAAAAGTAAGAAATCTGTTTGAAAATTGTTTATATTTTCAGCTCTTGAGAAAAAATTAACACTCCTGAGAGCTCTTAAATATAAAGACTTTGGATCAAGTCAGCAGCAACAATATTCTTTAAATGACAATCGTAATTATCATATTCTCAACTTCATTTCATGAAATATAATACTTTTTTTTTTTAGATCTCCCTTTCTTTATGAAAAATGCAGAGCTTGTTTGTTTTTTTAAGGGAAAAAATGATTTCAAAAAGTAAACTGAATATATCTTTCAATAAAAATATTGGATAAATATAATGAACTTTTTATTGTTAGGCTACAATCTTGTACAATAAAACTATTTAAGTTTAATAATTTACAAAGTATTCGAAGCCAAAAATAAAAATACAGTTTTTTCAGACAGCAACCGAATAACGAAATTTATATAACCCTTTAAAAACGCTAAAGCACTCTTCTTCCACCTTCAAACATTAAACTTAAAAAAAGAGTTTTGGAAAAATAATAACCAAAGGAAAAGGCATCGTAAAATCACATACATGTATCCTGTGCCGTAAAGTCGAATAAAGAACTTGAGATGTTAAAAACGTCAGATGCTAAGTCGGTATCTTTAGTTCCCGAGACTTCCATTGTACTAGGGGTTGTCGAAGGAAGAAAAAAAGAGGATCTTCGGTTCTCAATTTAAAGTGTAGTTAGTTGGGCTTCACGACTTTTTACTTCATTATTTTTCTGCAGGAAAGGAAGTAACGATAACGTACTTTTAAAAGACTTTTGACTTATCTGCTCGTTTTGTGGGAATCTTATCATCTTCACCAAGTGGTTTTTCTCAGAACTTAAAGGATTTTTAAACTCTGGGGCACGTTCTGCTTTTTACTTGGCGAGATATGAGGGCTAATGTGATGGGTTAAACAAGTAAAGTCGATTTAGAACTTTCTCCCTCGGTAAATGATTTCAGTTCACCGGAGAATATATCATTGATACCTGTGACACGAACGACTTTTTTCCCTTTAAAACCAACCAATACTTTGACTAACTATTCCCAGAAAACTCTCGAATTTCACAATGGAAAAGTGAAATAAAAAAGAAAAACGCAAAGTCTGCAACATTTTCTTTAGATTTATTTTTTAATTAAAATTAAATTTCAGTTAATTTTTTAAACACACATACAATTAATAGCAAAATGAGATGTTGCAATTACTTGATTAAAATTTGCGTGTGTAGAAAAAGAGACATAGAAACATCGTATAAGGTATCGTAATTTCATAATCAAAAAATCATCACGTTAAGAAATAAAATTATAATCTTGTTATTTTTTAAATATTGTCCGTGTGCATGTGTGTTACCTTAACTACAGATACAAATTAACAGTAAAGTAATCATCGAAACAAATAAAAATTAGTTATGTTAAAAACCATGTGGCTATGTTCCTTTTATAGATGCGTTTTAATTATATAGTTTAGAATCTGAATATTCTTTAAACTTTATATATATATATACAGACAATTTGTACTAACTTTTTGATGTGTAACATCTTTCCTCTCGGTTGCTGATTTTTGTGGGAGTGATTTCTTGAAAAGGGACGGATGTGTGTAACAGAATGTGACGTAAGCGCGCACTACCCTTTATTTTGAAAGGGTGGGTTTTGTCTTTTTGCTACCCTCGCATGGGGTCCATCTCTAGTAGCCATCAACACTCGAGCGCTTGACTCTAAATCCGTTAGTCCGATATTGGGGGGCATAAGTGCGGCAAAATGCTTTTTGAAAATGGAAGAGTTTTTTCGGTTTCTTTTACATTTCTTTTGAATCAAACCGGGGTTAAAAAAAAATTAAAAATTCCTGATTTTTAAACCCCCAAACCCAAAAGGGGGTTCTTTCTCTTTTAAAAAATTTTCACTCTCTTCCCTGATCTTGGGTGGGGGTTTTTAACTTTAACTTCAGTTTGCCAAAAGCTGAGCCACTCATAGCTTTTATGAATGATGAACTCAAGCTCGAAAGGAATACAAATCAAAATGTTTCGAATGCTAAAAGTGGTACTGTTATTGACTTTGAAATCTCAAGTATGTGTCATATTTTATTTATCATATGTCTGTTGTCTCCGCTCTTCCCCAAATTGAACAGGAATAATTATTTTTGATAAATTATTGCATTACTCCTGTTGTTAATACAAAAGTTAATATTGCGTAGTTACCACGATAACATGTCAGATGTTACACATCATATGCGACTACTGTAATACTCGTTTCATTTTTTTTAGACATGGGATATGTTATTTTTCTTATTGTAAATAAATAAAATCAAATGTGAATTATCAGTGTGCTTATTTTTCACAAATATAAAATAAAAACTTGAAGAGTTTATGGTCAATATTTTAACATCTCACATTTAATATGATCAAACATTCACTTAAAATAAAATAAACAACTTAAATTTTGTCAAGTATTTTCTTAACATTTATTATTCTTCCTTGCAAAATACTCAGACACATACAAGGATAATTCATAAAGAGCTTAAAAAAAATCCGGATCACATTATACAAGAATATAGAGTGGCAATACATAAGTCGAGTAGCAAACTATTTCCATGGAGACATACATAGCAGATAACTGAGAGTTAGATATAATTAACTCAAAGATCTCAGAATTTTGTGTGGGGCATAACATAATAATATAAAATACAACTTAAAACGTTTCTCATCAACATTTGAGTAGAACAATTCAAATGATCTTGGGACACTAGATCAATATCAATTACTGAATGATTCTTTGATCTAGATGTTGTCAAGTGGGATAGGAAATAACAACAATGAATAAATCTAAAACGGTTGCAAACATTTCATCAGTTATACACCTTGTCCTGTGTAGTCTCTGGGGACACAGCTATACGTTCTAATATGCTTTGGAATATAGTGTTCGCACAAAAAATGAAATTTAAACATTTTGTCCTTGTGTGAAAAAAAATTCCCTAAATTTAAAATATTTCAATATCACACAGCAAGGTAATTAATTGAAAAACATTCATTGTTCATTGTACTATTTAGTCTATAAAAAATACACTGCTGGCCACCGTAAATGCAGCACCAAGAAATACAAGAGAGCACAAAAAGTTTATTTTGTAGATAACATGTTGACCAAGTATCAAATGATTAAATTTTTAGACTTCTGTGAAGTGTGCTTCCTGCAAGAATCAGTTGCCAGAGTAGCCGCCATTGTCGGCGATCACCACTGCCACACGCCTCGGCATTGATTCAAAGAGACTTTGGATGTGTTCTTGGGGTACAACAGACCAAGCAGCTTTCACACGTTGCCAAAGTTGGTCTAGTGTGGCAGCTGGGGATGTACCCTGGGTCAATCGTTGAGCAACCATGGACCACATGTTTTCTATCGGCGAAAGATACGGAGAGCAAGCCGGCCAGGGATGCAATTCAATCTAGTGATTGACGAAGAACCTTTGGACAATGCGTGCCACGTGTGGTCGCGCATTATCCTGTTGAAATATGGCTGTGGTGAAGCCTTGAAGGTAAGGAAGGACAACTGGCTCCAACACCTCAGAGATGTAGAGCTGGCTGATTAAAGTACCCGTAATGCGTACTAGAGGAGTGCGAGAGTGATATCCAATACCACCCCATACCGTAATACCCGGTGCAGGACCAGTTTGGTGGTGCATAACGCAGCTGTTCTGCATCCTCTCCCCACGGTGTCTCCAGACTCGAATCCAACGATCATGGTGTGGCAGACAGATGCGTGATTCGTCACTAAAGGCAACTTCATTCGTTTCTGCCTCCCACATCCTTCTTTCATTGCACCATTGACGGTGGAGACGTCTGTGGTTCGGCGTCAAGGGTAGACCAAGCAATGGACGTCTTGCAGACAGACCACTCTTCTGTAAACAGCGTCGAATGGTACGCGCAGGCACTGAATGATGCGTTACAGACTCAATGTACTGTGCTATGGTTCGTAATGTGACTGAGTGGTCCATCACTGCCATGCGCACAATTTGCCTGTCCTCAAGTGAAGTGGTGCACTGATGTGGATGCGATCGACCACGTCGGTCCGTCGTACCCTCCTGCATCCAATGGTCCCATATCCGCAATACAGTTGTTTGGTTTCGTCCTACACGACTACCGATTTCCCTGAAAGATAATCCACAATCTTTGTAAGCCACTATCCTTCCTCTTGAACTCGGAACGTAAAAAGCGGGGCGCAAGAAAACTGATCGTTTTGAAAAACCACAAGAAAAACCAATTGCTGAACTTGAAATCGTTGAAATCTCCAAGCCTTAAATAGCCTGTGACGGGGTCCCAAGGCGCGTGATGTTACCGCCGAAATTCTATAATCATTTGCATATCACCCCACTAATGCTCTGTAAATTTCATGTTATTTGCATGCTTCCTTCAGGGTGTCTCATTTACGGTGGTCAGCAGTGAATTTTAACAAAATACTAAAATGTATCATAATGATAAAGACAATTTTTTTAAATAACATTTAACATCATAAAGCCCTATCCTCCCTTTTTCATCATATCATGATTTTTGTCTTACTGGTATTTTTTCAAGTACTTTACTACAAAAAGGGAGTTCGTGAATCTCTATTCTAAATTTGAAAATTATTTCAAATTTCTTGATGTACCAAGAAATGATTTACCGATGAAAAAATAAGTATATTGTTGTTGTAGTATGAACCGATTTGACTTAATTTATTTGGCACTGATTACTACTAACTTATAGTAAAATAATTAGTTCAAATAAAAAAAAAGTCTTTCTGGAGCTAAATAAGTACTTTGTAGTAGGAAAGAGAAGGTCGGAAATTCTAGTTATAATGAGAACGTTTTAAACTATCATAATGTGTCGGCCAGTAAAAAGCTTCAATTTCATATATAATAAGTGAAATAACCATTAAAACTCAAAATATTATTTTGGAAAAATCTTACTGTAGTTTTGAAAGAAAATTCCGTATTATTTTTAAGTGCATCTTCCTCCTTTTAACGACTGATAAGTTTCTTCAAATTCTTTTATAATCCCTTAGGGGCCACGAAATTCCAGTGGTCAATGTAACGTATTCATGGCCGGTGTGCCTTGAGTTCGAGCCTAGTACCGCTTAAGATCCATTGTGAAGAGGGGACCGATATATGCTAAAAATGTGAAAGTTCAAACGTCTTCCCATTGGTGTAATATGGACGTTAAAAGAGGAGTGTTAGCTCAGGTAATGTCCTTTTCGCTGGACCATGGATGTAAATTACGAGAACCGTCAACAAAGGCCTTTGAGTTACTGAATAGTGTGATGCTAGTTCTCACTTACTTTATAATTCTCTTGTGTTCAGGGAATTAAATTCAGATATTGGGGTGCAGTAGTGGATCTAACTCCCCGCTTGGCCCCCTGGCAACGTCTTTGACGGCAAAAAAGATCTATTGATTTCGACAAGCAGCAACACTCTAAGGGGAGATCTAGGATTTACTTCTGCCATATCGGTATTTTTTAGAGTTCAAACTGCCCACTTTGTAAGAAAGATGAGATCATGGACAGTGACCATTTGTTTTGGGTTTTGACTGGTAGAGCCACAGTGAAAAGATTTGGGGGAGCTAAAAAAATCTTTTTGCTGAGGGATTTTTTTCCCTTTCCCATTTGTGTGTGTGTTTCTTGCCTCATTGTAAGTTTGTCATTTTAATGCCATTACAAATTTAAAAAAAACTTTTAGATATTACTTTATTTTTACTACGAAAAAAAATTTGTTTTGGTACTAAAATTTTAACCCTTTATCTACGCATTATGATTTACTGCAGTGTCTTTCATGTATTTTTTTTAATCACTGCATTGAAAATTAAGGGATATACATAAACAAAGTACTCAACGTTGGGAAATTTTATCCATTAGAGTTAATTAATTAATTAAAGATAATCAACTGTAAAATTAATTATATCCACTGTTTAATTAAAATAAATAGTCAAATCGTTTTCTAAGGTCTTCATTAACATACCAAAAAAATAGAAAAGAACTTACCAACTTAACTTTTTTGGAACAAAAATGACAATCTTCGCAATCCGATGAAAACACCAGCTGAAAATGCAATTTCTGCTATAAAACTATTCGCCTTCCCCGCTAAAACACTCATCACAGAACCCGTGTTGCCATATATATTGGAAGAGGGGATTTTAAAGAATATGCCTGCTAAGTACCATTGGTAGATATAGGGTTACAGCCATCGCATGCTCTTTCTTGGGTTATGTAAGAGTGTATTACTGGAAAGCTAAGCCAATGGATGTAGTTGCCGAGTGGCCATGGTGATCTGATCGGTGAGATTTCTGTTGTGAAGAGATATCCTGTCCTAGTGCCTCTGAATACTCTCTATGCGTGGGATACACGTTAAATATGATCAGTCTAAAAACCTTAAGTTGTTGTAGAAGTTTAGAGACTGATATGCCAGCTCAGGTGATACCCTCAACTCGGTCTTAGTTCAAAATTACGATGTCTGTCAGTAATAGCCTTAGAATGACTTCAAAGTGCGATATTAACTCATTTCCTGCTCATTTGCATTTCTAGATTATGGATCAAAAAATGACATTTTTTTATGCTTATCTTTTAACATAATTGCACCATTCGCGTACAGCATTTCTAAAACATTCGTGTAAAATAATCGATTTCAATAATTGAGTAATTTTCCTGTAAAGTTGGTTTTCTGGTAGAGCACAAATCATAAGACTTTGGGAGTCAGTTCTCACTAATTGAAAATATAAAGGTTAGAATACCTTACTTTTATCCGAATTACAAACTTTATATACATCTATTTTTTCATATACATAAATGATTATGAAATTATTAATCAAAACTTGATCGTGTATGGACAATTCATAAACACGATACTGCACATATCCAGGCACTGCAATCTGAATGGCAGAATCTGGTTTCTCTTCTTACCGTCTTCCGTTTACTTTATTTCTTTGAGCATCAAATAATACACTGTAATGTTAATTAGTCTTCATCTCTTTTGGAGGAATGCAGTCGAGAAAGTGTCCTCGATATAAGCGGGAAGGGAATCATTTCTTTGCAGAAAACCCCCGAGTGGTACTTTTCAATTACTTGAGACCATAAAAATCACATTCAAAATAATTCGGGAAAGACCGATTGCACAGCGTAAATTTTCACAGAGCTTAAGCTACACTTAGAAGGAGCCTGGATGGTACGTCTCGCCTGCCCGAGCTCAGTTTGGGAAAAGCAGGGAAGGGGTTAATACAGTGATTCTCAAACTTTCTATACTTACGACCCGATTTTCTATTAATTTTCTCCCCCCCCACCTTCATACAATATGAATGCATTGAATTCAATCATACTTTGACGCTAAAGCTACAATACGACTTTCATTATAAGCCGTGTGCATTATCAAGATAAGTATTAAATTATGTATATAATTTTATGACATGCTTATGATGTCACTGGTAATTATTATTAAACGTGTACTTAACTTAATATCGTTAGATTAAATATGGAATAAAATGTGCAGTATGATACATTTGTAAGTGTTTTATATCAGTGTAAATTATGTTAAAATGTATTTTATTTTGCCTCCATTCAGTGATTTTTTTTTAAATAATATTTTTTTTTTTACTACATTTATTTAATATTATTCTAAGCTATTCATTGCAGTCAAATTAATCTTCGTTCACAATTTCCGAGAGTTGAAATTAAGTATAAAACAATATAATGTTTTAATTTTACATTTTATGCATCTTCTATTTGAATCTAATATAATACATGGATTACTTACGAAGTTTTAAGTAACAACATATGAAAATTTAATTTTATAAATGAAGTAAATAACATTGATTTCTTGTAATTTTTAATATTTTTATCATTTTAAATTATAACAATAAATGTTTAAAATAATTAATCGATAATCGGTGCAAATTTTTTTTTGGTAACTTGTATTTTGCTTATGGAAATAGATTCGGTGGTTTCCTTACTCGTAAGCATGCAACATATATGCAGTTGCCCTTGTGATATGCATAGATTTTCTAATGCCCAAATGATCATTGTTTAGCTTTGAGATTAATTTATGGTCATCGTGAAAGCCAAACAAATTGGGAGTTCAAGCCTTTTGAATAGTATTGAAGATTCTGACGGTATCAGTTGAAAACATGGCAACAGAACGATTTCTCCTTTAAACTTTGCAATCAAAATAGTTGCTTATAGAAGATTCTCGGTAATTCTTTTGATGACCAAATGTGTACCGTTATATAATCTAGGTGGATTTAAGTAACGCAGCAGAATATCCAGTGAACCAATCTTCAACCAAAGATTGTGAGTTGGCATTCCAAATATATATCTTTGGAATTAAAACGTTTTTTTTTTCGTTTTCATCAAACAATAGTGTCAATTGATTTAAAAGACATTAGATCACCTGGCAGCATTTCTATATCTGGAAGTTTATTTCGGCAACATCAACATTTTTTTTCTACCTAAGTAACAGGATTACAGAGTCAATCATAACCTAGAAAATTACACAGAATATCCAGGAAGACACTCTCAATTAGTTCCTTTTTTGTCTGAACAACATTGCAGAAATTGCCTGAAATTTGATCCATTGTGTATTTGCATGCAGTTCTACTTCACTGTTTCCAATACCCAGTATATAGTTGGTTAAAAAATATTTGCTCCGATCGATTATTTTGCAATTGAACTCGCGTGTTTATATGGTCATTCGAAATGTTTCACCGTTTCGCCATAAAAATGATTATTTTAAAACATCAAACTCGTAAGCAAAAGTAGAGCAAGGAATGACTTGCAATGTCTGTCGGAAATCATCAGACAGTAATGGGACAGCACCACTGAATATTTTCTCGTAGTCGTTTAAATATTACAAAATTCTATGTAAAGCTTCTAGTGAATATTTATGGGTCATAGTATACTCATTGCAGATTATGAATGAACTCCTTTGCAATACCGTAGCCTCTTCCGCTCTTTTTTATTATTATCACACATTAAGTCACGTTTCTCATGAATGTATAATGGCAGCTGGAATGCTGAATGGTCATTTGTCTACCATTTAACAAAGTAACAATAATGCCTGAAGATGAAATTGCCAATGCAATTTTCTGTTAGTCGTATTTTCGTAAGGCCATGCTTGAAAGTTTATTAGCTATAGGGAATATAAAAAATACGGGCGTGAAACTTAAACTCAAAGCGATAACACTTCATTCCGTCAATGTCCAGAAAAATTAAGGGAGTTTCTAAATCGAATCCAGATTCTCTTCTCCATCCAAGATGCGCCTAGTGCCCAATTTTGGCGCCCCTACTCCTGCAAGCTCCGTCCCTGAAGGGACGGGCAGTACTATCATCCAGCAAAGTAACTGGAGTTTCTAAAGTCAGATTTCAGATTCTTGTTTCCCACCCAGAAAAGCACTGGGTGCGCACTTTGTACACTCCAAGAATTTTAAGGCCCCTGCCATGGTTCATTTAAAATACTATCGTCAGGCATTATTTAACACGGGAATTTCTCGAATTAGATTAAATAATAGGATCAACCTACTCAAAATACGTTAGGGACCCACTTTTTGCGTCTCTACGTTTGCGTTAGACTGACACCACTGTCTGTGCATATTACGATCGTCCGGCATTATTCGATAAAGTTATCGGAACACCTAAAATCCGATTTCAGATTCTCCTTCTACACTCCAAAACACACACGGGACTGAATTTCGATGACCTAGCGCTTGCAAATTCAGCTGATAGAGGGAATGAAAATTCGTAAGTGGGACCCGAACGCGAAGCCATTCCAACTAATTTCGGCAAGGTCCTGCGGATATATAAGAGTTTCTGAAACCTGATTTCAGATTCTTGATTCCCACCCCTAGATGCAATTGGAGAATATTTTTAGCTCCCATGAGCCAGCAAGTTCAGTCCTGGAAAGGGGCGTTAGGGTCGTCCGGCATTATCCGGCAAAGTTACAGGAATTTCTAATATCCGATTTCGGATTCTCGTTCACCATCCCAAAATGATTAGAAAAGGTGTTTCCGCTTCAAGACTTATAAGGAAAGCTTTTGTCACGGTCCGTGTAATAGACAGTGGTTCAAAATTATTCAGCAAATTTGCGACAATTTCTCACATATCGGATATCAGATTCAAATTGCCGATCTCAAAATACGCCAGGGATCAAGTTTTCACTCTCCGAGGCTTTTTTCGGTAAGCCCCTGCCAGGGTTTGTTTAAAATACTGTCATCCGGCATTGTCCGGTAAAGTTACGGGTATTTTATGGATTCAAATCGAAATTCAGATTCCACGCCCCGAAATACTCCAGGCACTGATATTCCATTCACATTAGTCCACAAAATCCACTCCCGCAGGCACACACGCATTCCGACATTTTGCCAATTTTCCCGTTTCTCGGATTCTACGCATTGCCGGCAATAAAAAGGATTGACGTCAAAAGTTGAGATTAAAAACTATCCTATATTTTAATTTGGATGAAATGACACACAGAATGCAAAATTATGTCAGAATCGGTTGATTAGTTTTGAAGTCCACCACGGACAAACACTGTGACACGTAATTTTTATACATAAAGATATACCGTATCGTGGCTTTTCTTGCCACGCATTAGCAGAATAAATAGCACATAAGAGTAAAATAATTATGCATTTAAGGTATTTAATTAATATATTTTTAACTAAATGCGATATCGGACCAAATTGTGAATCTAAACCATTCTCGAGTCCACTGGAACAGACACAAAAAATTTCATCAAAATCGGTCCAACCGTTTAGGAGGAGTTTAGTCATATACGCACGCACAGAAGATTTTTATATATAAATATATACTCGCACCCCCATGTAGGATTATTAACCCCCCTTGGGGGCGTGCCCTACAATTTGAGAAACGCTGGGTTAATAATAAATCAACCAAAAATATAAAATGGTTCAACAAAATCATTATAGCACTTTTTACTTTCTAGAAAAACATAAAAAAGGAAGAAATGTTATGAATCCGGTTTTATGAATGAAGTATATTCATATTTTACTTTTTCGAGATTTGTTTAAGCAATAAGGAAATGATATTTTTCTGAATTAAATGCTCTATTCCAAAATGAATCTGTCACATTTGCAAAAAATAACGCATGTAAATCAAATTATAATGATTGCTTTAAGCAAATATATGGAAAAGAAAATTAGAACAACCAAAATTTGAATTAAATTTATAAATATTAAATTTAGAATGAAAAAGTTCAATTCTAATGTTTGTATATTAAAATTAATTTTAAAAAAATAAAAAGCCAATTTAAATAAATTTTCAGGATTTTAATTTTTTTTATTTATTCTTTATCTGCTCATTCACATCGAATGATTGATGTTCAGTGTATAACTTCCCAAGTGAAAAAACTTGTCAAAGTAAAATGTGTGTGTCTAATCTTTACGCACACTATCGTAATTCCGAGAACTATGTTAAAATTCCTTGTTAACACGAAATAATACAACTGTCCCAAAAAACTAATAAATATTTCCGTGCATTTTTTTTTCTGAAAATATGATAAGAAAATCGTCCAACACAAAAAGATTGACCTTCTGTGAATAAAAAATATTCAAAAAAAAAAAAAAGAAAAGAAAAGAGAGAGAGAGAGAGATTTAAAAGATGTGTGAAATTGAAGAGAGGTGTTTTCACATGTTTCACAGAAACAAAGCTAACTTGGCTTTGAAGTACCCTCAGAATAGCTTATGAGGAACCAATTTTTTTATCTAAGCTGCTGTCATCCACCCCCTACAAACACTACACAAAAACATCTCATCTCAAATTAGTTGAATAGAATTCGGTGACAAATACTATGCCGTGTGAATAAAAATCAGTGAGTTTGGTTCACGTCCCCTATATTTTAGAAGAATTTCCTTACGAGCAAAAGGGCAAATGGTCCAGGGGGAGAGAAAACTTCTATTTCACTTAAAATGAAGATGGAGCTCTTTACGTCTGCTGATTAAAAACAAAAGGACCTGAAAACTTTGAATTAAATTTCATTAAGCTCTTGTGAATTATTTTTATTTTGATATTTGTTTGTTGTAGTTGTTTGCTGTTGTTTTTGTTGATTTTTCGTTAATTCATGTAATGTAATTAAAAGCGTATCTATGTAATTAAAAAGCAATTTTTTTTTCTTTGCAATATTTAACACGAAATTCTTTTAAGAAGAAAAAACATTTCTCTTTCCCCAGTTTCGTGGTAAGAGATTTTCATGGTAGTTATTTATGCAGCACAATAAAATTATTTAATCTCAGGATTATTGAATCATTTTTCATAAATTACGTTTAAAATAAATCGTCGTTCAAAAATGCTAAGAAAAAATCATTTCCTCTTTAAATTCTTTTAAAATTCGAGTTGAAGATTTAAATCTGTATACACTATAGGCCTTGATTCATGAAGAATTATTGAAGATTTAGGCTATTTGTGTTAAAAGATGTCATTATTTAATAGAAAAACGCATAGAAGGAGCCAGGTTACATAGTAAACACAACGTACAAACGTAAAAACATGCATTTTAAAATAAAAGAAAGCGTAACAACGTGGATAATTCCAGAAAAATTCAGATCAATACAATACTTAGAAAATGCGTATTAGGTTGAAAAAAAATTTCTTTGGAGTTTATTAATTAACAACAATATGGTAAAACGTTTTCAATATTACGGTAACCGACTACGTTTGAAACCGTGATATTGCAAAAGCGTATAAATGGATAATATTTATGATATTTAGAGTCACTTAGATTAGAAAATATAAATAAAATTGTTTAATAAGAATAGTATTACAAAAAAATTATTTAAGTACAATATATTTTGACAAAAAACGAACAGAGAATGACCAATTTTTAAAATATTCTCCTTTTGTGAAAAATGCTTCTATTAATAACTCTAAACAGAGGCTCAACTAGAATTTTTGAAATTATAAAAGAAACTGGCTTATCTATATTTTTACCACAACAGGTGCGAACTTTGTTTTAAAAAAAAAATAATTATTTCTATGTATTTAAGCTGTGAAATAAATGTGAATTACTTCAAAAATCATATATACATCTAATACATGGATAAAAAGAATTTAAAAATTAGTTGCAAAAATTTTTTTAAAGTAAACTTTAAAAAATTTAAAATCTAATATATGAAATCTTTTTAAATAAAATTAAAACTCACAATCTCAAAGAAACCGCGAATGCAACTTATTAACCATTAAAAAATATCTTGTAAGACATCAATATTACATTATTTTTGAAGAGTACAGTAAAAAAATTAATTAAAATATTTCCGTTAACACATCAGCTTTTTGAAAAACAAAATAATTGTACTTTGAGTGAGATAGTGAATGAAAAAATTGACCACAAAAAAATGATTTAAAATTACAACTAGATTTGAAAATAATGTTTCAAAATTCACCGTTCCTTGAGTTTCAATTTCAAAATTTTCGATTTACCACCGAAAGATGGCAGCAGGGATCTGAAAATTGTTTTAAAACATTGCGCAATGATTCTTTATAAATCTTCTTTTATGCGTTCTTAATATTAATTACTAAATGAAAAAATAGTTAAAAATGTTCTGAAATTCCAATGTTTCAGAAATTAAAACGGGTTTAATATTATTCATTTTGTGAAAATTTGATATTTCTTTTAAAATAATAGTTAAGTAACTGAAAAAAAAAATATTTAAAAGCCCTCTATATTCATGAAAAATTTACACGAAATTAAAATACCTAACGTTTAGACTGCAAGGATGACAATTAGGCTACAACACCCCCTGACGATCTTGAAACACAAAAAATTTAATTGTTAAATGCCGAATTGTGCAAAACTGAAATTTTTATTTTCCAAGAGCAGCTATATGTTGTTTTCTTAAAAAATACTTTCTCGGAAAAATAAATTTTAAAACCTTTTTATAGTATATATATATATAGAGAGAGAGAGATTTAATTTTATTGGTGGAATTTTGAAGGACTTATGAAACTAACAGATAAGATTGAAAAGGTGTGTGGCTGATAATTTGAAAAGTTTATTCATTGCTTAAGCAATTAAATATTACATTTTAGGTACTTTACTTCATTCAGAGAACATTTGGTAATAAGTAATATTACAAAAAAATCAGCAATTAGTATTTTGTATTTGAATAAAATTAAATCTTTCAATAAAATAAACTCAATACACATGGACTAAAATCTAGAACAGTTATAAAATATGGTATAGCATAATCAATTTTGAAATGTTACGAAGTATTTTTTTTAGTTGTAATTCTAAGAAAATATATGCAGAATTGAATGTAATTTTGTTGTATTTAATAAATGTAATGCTTTAACAGTTATATTTGAGGCATTTTTAAGATCGGCGGGTTATAAAAGAAAAAAAATGAGTGTGTCATTTAGAAAATAAATATGAAAAAATCAAAAATGGATAAAAATTTTACATTGAATATAAAAATAGAAAGTTTTAGTTTTGTAAAAACTTTGAATTTTCAAATTAAAAAATATATATATTAATCTAAAAACGAGAAAAATTTCCTTCCCCATCTTTTTTCTATATTTTCTTGGTTTAGATAAAATTTTTTTTTTAAAGTATTCCCCAAAAATAATTACTTATAAAAAAGGGCTCTTTAAAATTAAAATAGTGATGCTTTTTTTAATAAATTCACACACAATCACTAAGGCATTGAATTCACTATCTCTCTCTTTTTTTTAAATTGATGAAACAGAAAAATAAGGCCTGATGTATTTATTAAGTATTGCATATAAAAAGATATATATGTCGCGGCGAGTGGTATAATTTTTTACAATTAATTTTTCATTATTTGAGGGTAGATTTAAAATGAGTGTAGAAAGGTTTTTAGGGTGAGAATCTTTTGTTGCGGAAATTTTTTTTCGCAAAACGCAAAAGAACACAAAATCACATATAAGCATATTACATAACATAAATTCAAAAAAGCACGCGTGAATTTTTCTAATTCAATATTTATGTGAAATACAGACCGGAAGTTACAAATTTCAGATGACCTCCGTCAACGGATCTTGCGGTAGAAAGATATTGTACGAGGAGATTAAAAAAATTATATTTAAAGACTCGATAACCCTAGTCACGAGTTCGTGAACATCACTACTAGGTTACCGTGGCCAATATCATTTGTGGAAATTCCAGATTAAATCCGTCCATGTACAATGTGCATGATTCTTATGCTTTTGGAATTAATAAAATACTGCAAGGAACTGAGCTGTTGTGATGATTTTTTTTAAAACCCATCCACCAAGACTAAATAGTGAAACATCGGGTTGAAAAAACCGGCTCTAGAACAAAACTGTACACAAAAATTAAACAATGATTCAGATTTTAACCATCCATAGTCTAACTAAAGAAACATTCAATATATTATTTACCTTTTTCTCCCAGAGTTAAAGTCAAAACAGCATAATGAACAATTTCAGATGTATCAATGGTAATATAAAAAAGGGGTTGAACGTTTTTTTAATGATAACTCCTTAAGGCGCGTTTTGCTGAAAAGTGAACTTAAATGAAGCGTCAGGTTCGAGTGAGTTAAGTTATTCTCTGTGTGTGTGTGTTTCTCTCGGCTTTAGTCAGAAATCGGACTCGGATCGGTGACTCACGCTGATTTTCGAATTGAAAACTTTTTGGATGCGTATTTTTTGGAAAGGAATGTGACGGAATATTTTTAGATATTTGAATCTAAAGTACTTACAACCAATTTAAGCTACCATAAACCTATTGTTTCCTTCTTAGAATATAATTAATTCATAAATATGATTGTATGTTTTGCAACAAATATTACTTTACGAATACAGATACATGAATAAATAGTTTTATATAACAATACTATATTATCACCTTTTTTTTCTTTTATTCTCACCGAACTAATCCGCACTAATCTCAGAATTAACATTACACAATTTGAAGTTTTCACTTCTATCGTGAGGTCATTAGCACACGCCCTTTTTTAGTTTTTTTTTTAATTCCGCTATCATGTCAAAGAACATAATATATTTCTATTCATCTTAAAACAAAAAGTCCTAAAAGTAAGTTCAGGTGATTGTTACAAACAGTTTTTTTAATTAATTGCTGATATTTGTGTCATTTCTAAAATGGATAATCAGCGGCTGCCTCGCTCCTTTTGCAATTTGCAAAGATATTTCATTAACATCAAATCAATTGCATTTTTGAACTGCTTTTGTTTCCGTCGCCAAATTTCAATTAACTCACTATGCATTTAGTCAAATAGTATGTCATTCTAACTCTATTCTGACTCTTCTTTTAAAGCAATATAAATTATAGAAAGTTAGTTACGACTATTTTGAATGAAAGTTATTTTTATTCCGGAAAAAAAATATTGTTCTAGTTTTAAATATTTTGGATAAGAGATAAAGCAAAAGATAAATGTTTGTGCATAATGGGAATAGTGAAGATAAGGACACAAGAATAATGTGAAAACGTATTTAAAAGCCATTATCTGATATCAAGAAATAAGCAAAAAAAAAACATATTTAATAGTTAGTGCTCTGTATAATATTTCTAAAATTTTCCTTTAAAAATGTGTGTTGATTCAAATGACAGCAATAAAACGACGGAACTTGTTATCAGAATATATAAAAAATCTTTTTAGGATTTTATGTTACGTTTTGTTACCTTAATAACGTTAGATTGCTTTTTAAAGATACTTTGATCAATAAGAAGTTCAATCTCTCTAAATGCGCATTGATAAAGACGTTGTGACGGGTCTTTCATCTCGATTTCAATTAACTGTCATCTTGGGATTTCTTTGGGGCCAGAATGACAATTCTTTCTAACCAACTCAAGAAGAAGAACGCGTATATGTAAATTAGGAATCATATATATATAGGAAGTTTAGAATTCGCGTAGTCGCTAAGTGCAGTCGCTAGGTGTGTTGCTAAGTAGAAAGGTAGTCGCAAGGTGATATGAGATATAGTCTAGAAAAAAATCTTAGGCCTGGAAATTAGCCTAACAGTGCCGGTGCAGATTAACCAAAAGTGGGTCCAAAAACAACGGAGTATAGCCAGGATTACAGCCAAAACAGAAGTTATAAGGACCATTGCTGTTTATCTAGGATATAGCGGTAAGCTTGATAAATAAAACTTTAAGTATAAAGCATTTACTATATTGAGATAATATTTAATCTATAAAGTTAGGTTCAGTGGTTAGTTGCGCTATCGATTGGTAACACGTGTTGCGTCTTTAATTTTGATCATCCTCCTTAGATTATTCTTGTTGTATTGTGTTTAAACTAAGATCTTAATAAATAGATTTTTTTTTTAGTATGAATGACTTTAGTAGCTGTTCGTTCCTCCCCACAGATACATGTTTCGTGGATATTGTAGAACGGATGTCCCCAGGGGTGGAGACATCACAACGTAAGTAAATTATTTTGCTAAAATAATAAATTATAAATGTTCTTAACGAAATGATTTTAGTAAGATAATTCTTCATGAATTTAAAGCACTCTTAATTATGAATTGAATCACCATTATGCTTCTGTATTTTAACTCCTCCAAGAAAAGTGTTTAATCCTTGTGTGTGTGTGTGTGTGTGTGTGTGTGTGTGTGTGTGTGTGTGTGTGGTGTGTGTGTTGTGTGTGTGTGTGTGTGTGTGTGTGTGTGATTAAAATATTTACCGTAAAATCCGGCATATAACGCGCACCCATACTTTCAAGCTGCATTTTTTAATTTTTAGGTATATTGGTTGTATTACGCGCACCCTCTTTTTTACAAAGAAACACTATGTGTACGTATACAATGCAGGTATATTTTAAGCCATTTATTCGAGGAATTATCCCAGGAATTTGAAAAAAAATAGTATACTTTTGGGGAATCACACACACAGAGTCCTTTAATTCACTTTATGTCATTTCCTTCAAATTAACAGTATTCCGATCCATGTAGAAGTCTAATTTTTCTTATGCTAATCTCTTTTTTTTATTTTCGAAACTACATTTCTTAACCCAGCGTATAACACGCACCCGCAAATTTAGATCTTATTTTTATGTTAAAAGTGCGCGTTATACGCCGGATTTTACGGTGGTTGGAGACACAAAGAAGAAATCTATCTTAGATGCAGAAACAAAAATGGTGGTAGAAATGTGTGGTCTGATTTTTCTGTCAAATGCAGATGCTGACTCGAGAATTTATTTTCATTTTCCGGTATTTAGTTATACTAACCAGAGGTCATTACTCTTGGATTGCATCCAAATGTTAATAAGTCAATTTTCTAATTGAAGTAATTCTAATGTATAGCCAGACTACTGTAATCTGAGATATTTACCCAAATCATTAAGAATTGAAAATAATTGGAATTATAACTGGCACTTTTTTTCCAGACAGTTAAATTGTATAGACAGAAGAAAAAATAGTTTAGTAGAGTATAAATATTTAATTTTTCAACTCAATATTATCCAACTAAGCAGCTTCCTAATTTTATTTTATTACTCAATTTCTTTATATTTTCTTGGAAAAAAAAATTTTCTAGATTTTTACAAAAATATTTATCTGGGTTTTAAAAAAAGAACTTAATTTCTGTTCCGTGATTTACTTTAACTATATAACATTTGAATCTGTTAAAATAATTTTATCGAGAAACTTGTATTAATTTTTTGATAATACCAATTACTTTTAAAATAATTTTACTCACTTATTTGGCAATTATTATAATGGCTGCGGTAGCCCAGTGGTCAAGGTATCGGATCCTTGCAGGCATGTCATGAGTTCGAGCCCAGTATCACTAAAGACCCACCGTGTAGGGCAGCGATGCACGTTAAATCTGTCAAGACCTGAGACGTCATCCCGTTGGTGTGGTATTTAGGAGATTGGGGTGCCAGCTCACAGGTGTCGCCCACGTCACTTGCCCAAAGGGTTTCCCCAAATTTACGGGCCCTCGCCAAAACCCCCTCGTGTAGCGGAACAGTGCGAGTTAATACCACTTTTGGGAAAATTTAATTTTTTGCAGCATGTTACTTCAGCATGCCTACATTGGGATCAATGTTATATTATAATCATTCATATGACTGATTGTGAAATATGGTTAGGGCTATATCTAGAATTTCTCGTAGGCTTTTAGAGGGATTCCTAATTTTCTTTTCAATAAGAAATATTATTTTTCAAGGGTTTCCTTTCTTTGAATTCAGTGTCATGTAATTTCAAACGATGACAATTTATTTTCCAGATAAAAAATAAAATTAGACAGACTCTTAATAAAGGAAAGTAATGATTCGATCGAAGATTTTATGAAATATCATAAAACAAGGAATAACTTATACAAGATTTTTTTTTTTCTGATTCTTTATAAAAAAAAGAACTTCATTGAAAAATGCATGTTAGGTCGAAAGAAGTTACAGAATAAATCTGAACCGACACACACACACACATACACACACATTTTGTAGTCTTCCAAGCTTTAAAATTTAATGCACATTTTTTTTAAAAATTTAGTGCTTTTCTTAAAAATGTCTAGTCGTACATGAAAACTCAATACCTTTGCAAGATATTTAATGCTATTTGTTATAGTTTTGTTTAGAGTTCTCATTTAAATTCAAATTTTAAATTGAAATGTAGAAATATGAAAATAGCGATGAAAGTGTTATTCAATCAAAATTGGCTTACCAAGGTAGTATAAGTAAAATGCGTAATGAAGTTGAACATTTTAAATAAATAGAGTACACATTCTAATAACTGTAATTAGAAATAAATTATTTTTGTTTTATGCATACATTATATTACATTACACTCTATCAAAAAGAATATCCGAAAGATTTAAATCTTTCTAACTCCCACTAAGAACGTTATAAATTTCAATTGAGTACTGTCACTTGATATAGGCAAAAATATACTATTTAAAATGCATATATAATGCATATGCTATTTCAACTATTTATTCAAAATGCAATTTTAAATGCACATATTTACTTTGGAGAAAGAAACCGTGAACGTTATAATGTTAACTATTAACTGTTTATTGTTAACCTTTTTGCTTTTGTTGCAAGGCCATTAACGTGTATGGTAGTTAAAATCAATGATCTTTTTTCTTTTTTTTTTTTGAAATCAATAATACTTTTCATGAACTCTTCTAATCTCCGACACAATACTATAAATTCAAAATACATAACAACGTCTTACACACACATGCTTTTAAAAATCATTCTTAAGTATAATAGCTGCGATTCTGACTTCCTGTTTAGTTTAGTTCTGAAGCATACATACAGGAACTAACAGAACCGAGCTTTTCCTTTTGTTTAAAAAGAATGGGTTTTTTTTTTCAATCCTTGGATTACAATTAATTTAGTAAAGTTATATATGCGAACTTTTTTTTTCTGTATTTACAAATTTACTCAATTTTGCAATTTTTTTTCGGAATAAGTAAAATTATATCATATTTGAGTAATTTAATTTCAAATTACTTATGTTAATATTGCACTAAAAAATTTTAACTTTTATAATATTAATTTTCCTTTTCACTGTTTATTCAATTAACTAGAAAATACATCAGCCTTTTTTTATTAAAAAGTATAATATTGTAAAGAAAAGAAATAAAATTTAAAAACAATATCAGCTTCCTCTTAAGTGTGTCTCTCTTTTTTCACTTAAAAGTCATTCAATAAAGAATATTGATATTAAAAACAATGTGCTATTTAAAAACTATTAGTTTCAATACAAAAATATTTATTCCTTCATAAATTGCTAAAGACCAAGAGTGTCAAAAAACAAATACAAAATTATGAATTGTTATTCAAAAGTATCTCCTCCTAGAAACAATTAAAAGGCCATAGTGTTCTTTTTTCTCCTTTCAGCACGCCAAACTTCTTTCTTTCTTTCTTAAATTCTAAGAGCGAAAATGGGATGATTAAATGACTTGGTTGAGTGCGACTTGAAACGGTTTCTGTAATGAAAGTCACCATGTAAACTCACCTTTTTTAATTGATAGCTGCTCTGTACGGGAAGGAAAACGATACCTCCTTTAATGAAGATTAATTATGTTTCTTTTAAAGGGCAGAAAAAGCGTAAGAAGGGGGACATAATTATTTATTAGGACCGTTTTGGATATCCTCACGTGCAAGAGGGAAAAGGTGATATTTCTAGGAGGATTCTTTCAATGCCGTTGGAATTCCAGGCTACAATAGGATGCAGAATCTTTATTTTAACTATCGTGTTCCTCTTTTATTCATTTAATTTTCTAAAGGACATATTTTCTCCTTCATTTGTGCTATTTTTTATTTGTATTGAGAGTTTTCTCAAGGTAATATATATTTTCTGATTAAATATTCAATAGTTTTTATTTGTAGTAGAATGTATGTTTAATTATTTTTTTTAAATAAAATAATGTAACTTAATTTACGTAAAAGGAGACTCGTGTAACGTAATGTAACATAATTATTAACATATAATATAATTATATTACAATCAATAATAATAAAAAACTTGTTTGTGTATGTCTGCTGGCGCAACAACGGAAATATCCTGACGTGTAAAAGTTGACACGTTGAAATTACGGATCATAAATCGTTGCATATCGTGAGGCGATTTTCTTGAAATCCTCCTTAGATTTTTGTCGAATTCAAATTTTAAATAATTTTTAAGGGCTCTCTCATGGTATGGCGTCATCAAGTGTACCTTTGAATGAGACACATTATTGTACACGTAGATTTTTATTATTATTATCATTATTTATTGTTATTGTCAATATATTTTTTTAGCAAATTCGTTTGGAAGTAAGTTTGAAAGCCACTAATCTTATCGGGCCTTACTGTGGATATTTTTGTTAATATAAATGTAGAACTCATACACACACACACACACAAATGAGGAAAAATGGGGGTTTTTTTATATTTAATTAAAATATACGAAGTGTAGTTATTTTTCTTAATGAATATTTGTGTTAATATTTATCTTTCAATTTAGAGGAAATAAGTAAATTTTCTTCAAAAATTTAATGCCATATTTAATCTTTGTCTAATTTTCTATTTATTTATTTATTGTACTGATTATAATTTTGTTTGAGTCTTTAACGGGGTCACACTCTATAAATTAAACATTATAGAATACCCTATCGATTTTTCGCTTATCTTGATTATGACTTCTATTTTGGGTTTCAGCTGATTAAAAAAAGTTTTCAAAATATATTTGCTCATTCAAGACCATATAGAGAATTGTCTTTATCTCAACAACGCAATATTTTCTTAGTATTATCTTAAAATGAATCATTTTTTTCACTTCTTAATACATAATAAATGCCACGGAAAATTTGTTTTTAATACCGTTTAGGAGTAATTTTATTTTATTTTGTAAGGGAAAGGGCATGGATAAATATATTTGAATAAAAAAATATATTCCATCCATGATTATTTCATTTTATCTATACTCGGATGTCTTGTGTTATTAAATTAAAAGTTACTTGATATTCATAAATATCATCTAAAGCTTAAAATGAACGGAATAAAAATTATTCATTTTTCACAAATTATACTCTGCTATTGTTGGTTATGCCACCTGATCGACAGTAACATCAGGTCAAGGCCCACGAAATCCATCGCGGTTAGGGCTAGATTTTTACACCTGTTGTTAAGCCTTAGCTTCGAGCACCATGCAGGTGACAGTTCGAATTTGCTCAGGAGCCTCCCACCTCTTTTCCCCTTCCACCAACCTCACGGGGGGACTTGTGGCTTGACGGCTATTTAGAGTATTCCCACGCCGCGAAGGCACTAACTTTTAAAACATCCATCCTTCGATTTGAACCCAAGGTCTTAGGGTCAGCGGTCACTAAATGAAAAGGGTGGGGGCCCCTAAATTGTATGATAATAAAATATGAAAAATAATATGAAATTAAATTGAAGTATAGGTTCATTAGACTCCAATAATAAGCTTGTTATAATACCGTTGCACAAAAGAATCTATTAAAATTTTTCAAAGTAAATATATTTTTTAAGTGAAAATTAATTGCCGTACATATAAAAGAATGCCAGTACTGTATATCACAGTTTAAATCGACGCACTCTTAAACTGAAAAAAAAACCCCATAAAAGTAAGGATAAAATTGCATTACTCATATTTTATTTCAAATTTGGATATTAAGTGATTGATTCTTTTTTCATTTTGTCAGTGTTAGTAAATTTTTTATTGAAAAGGTATTACAGTGTTATATTAATATTTCTATTGAATATTATATTTTTCCGTGTAGATTGATTATAATACAAGCTTTTCAGTTTTGATTTTATCAAAAAACCTGCCGAAATATAAAAATAAACTGGAAAAAAAGAATTGTGTAACTCTATAA
The DNA here is from genome assembly GCA_019973955.1 of Trichonephila inaurata madagascariensis. NCBI lineage: Eukaryota > Metazoa > Arthropoda > Arachnida > Araneae > Nephilidae > Trichonephila > Trichonephila inaurata. Next base: position 63,128 of record BMAV01017183.1, on the reverse strand, counting down.
AAAGTAAACATAAATACAGAGAGACGCAATTTATCATACTTCGAAAAACAGTTTATGAGTGGTGTATAACAGATATACATATTCAAAACATAGTTGAAAATATCCCGCGGTTTAGTGAGTTACTGGAGATAACATAATATTCTATTTTATTCCAAATGTGATGTTCCAGTCTCAAGTTAGTAAGAAAAAATAAAGCCCTACTTCCTTGTGTAGACTTTGTTTTTCTATTTTTTATTAATTCCAAGTGCATCAAAAGTAAGAAAATATATATCTTATACATGAGCAATAACATTAAATGAGTACTTAAGTATTGTCGCAACAATCACCAAATGTATTAATAACTCTCCAAGTTGGCAACTCCAACTTCCTATGTGTTGTACGCGCTGAATTGGAAACCTTGTACTTCATTTCATATTATGTCGCAATAGTAGGCGATATAAAAATAACCATTAAATGTTTAATAGACAAACCTAAATATTCTTTTATACAGATATTTAATTCCCCCCAGGCATTACGTACATGGAAACATTTCCGCATTTGTAGTGGAAATTCAATGTTTTCGGATTTGTAGGTTCATTTACGGATAAAATAAATCTTACTTGAGTTATTTCAATAAATACGATTTTTGTATGTTCCCTATATATTTTAATTTGCATTAAGTTTCCAAAGTGAATAGATTTTCCAATTTTGTACAAAACAGCATTCACAGATGTAATAGGGGGGCATTTGGGCTTATGAATTTAGATAATAATTTAAATAAATTTTTTATTTCCCCTTATATAGATGGTTTTCACCTACAATCTTTCAACGGACTTTTGCCACTGAATTTAAAATTCGCGATACCCATTTATTTTTAACACCCTCTTATAAGCTTCACTTGCATGTAACGGAATCATTGTGAATTTAATTTTTACCCACTTTATAATGTCAGATTAATTGGAAATTTTTCTCACTTGTCCAGGAAGGATGACGATACAATAATTTAATAATTTTGTTCAATTGTCTTGATCAGGACCATCAGGATTAACGATTTTCCATTTTCAGATCCCATCCCGCATCTGACGAATTACATGGCCCGTCGCCAAAAGCCCTCCTGACGTTAATATTCACTCTCTCACTCACCCGCATCTGACGATTAATTCTAGATTCCACTTCCAGATATGCCACTAAGCCAGTATGGTGGATATGATCCTCGGCTTGTAACCGTGTGGGTTCGAGTCTCGAGTAAGGCATGGTTGTATCTTCTTCTCGAAAAGAAGTCGGACTTTCGCCTCTGTGAGGGATTTTCGTCTTGAATGGAAAGCAGCACACCCCTTCTGTTATATGCTGGGATCATCATGTATGTAATATATGTCTATATTCTTCTATTTGTATTGTATGTCTCTGTTCTTCCACTCGTATTTGATACGCTTTCCAGGATAAAAACGCATGACAACAACATTTCCAGATATGGTGACTAATTTCGGATTTGGTGACTTAAGTTACATCTTTGTTCGATTAACTACAAAAGGGGTTTTTTTAGACTGTAATTTATTCTACTCTTTTGTGTGTGTTGGGGATTCTTTCCATCCAGTTTACTTCAAATTTATACTTAATTACAGTACATCTTAATTTTTTTTCCATACAACGTTTACCTAAATTGAATTTATTTTCTTAATTTTTTAATTAGTTTTATTTGAATTTATGGTTTCAGTGAATAACATATCTGCTTAAAAAATTAACATTATCCTCATAAAATTATTTTTTTTAGGGAATTAATTGTTTTTCATATTTGTGACACTTCTTATAAGCAATACGCTTTATGAGATAATGATAATAATTCTTTCTTCAAAAAATTCGTTATTGACTACTATTGGAATGTTCAAACAAATTTGAGTATTTTAAAGTATGATTTTATAATACCTAAGACTTAGTTATTTTTATAAATTAATAGATTGGGATAAACTGTCGAATATATTGGGATGAAAAGCAAAAAATAATGAAAATAAAATGGGGACAAATGTTTCCATTTTTTTCAAGCCTTTGTGTTTAAGTATAGTAATCTTTTTGAATGTTTATCAACTAAAATTACATTCCAATGAGACTTTTTTTGTATCTTTCGAGATAATTACGTAAGGCATCTTTCAGTTAAAAATGACAAACATCTTACTGATAAAGTCAAGCTTTTGTTAATGACTTTTCGTTTAATCATAGTTTGACAAGCGGAAATAATTTGAATTGATGATTTAAGTTGGTAAAAAATCAAAAACTCATGCATTACAAACTTTATCCTGTTAATTAATTAATCATTTTAAACAAGTTTTGTTGACCTGTGAAAAGTCACACAGCATTTTTTTTCAAATTCTTAACTTTAATACCAGCATTAAGATAACTTCTTTCGTCAAAGTACTTTATAGATTATTCTAAAAATAATTATAACCATCTACTTCATAACTATATAGTTAAAATATTTAACTGAATATAATTAACTTGATTTTTAAATTAGTTTCAATTATAATATGGATATTAAGGTAATTACTTGAAGGCAATATAATATTAAGTAAACTTCATAATGTTTCATGATAATCTTGAATCTCTCATTTTCTGATTTACTATCCATTAAAATTTTTAAAAGAAGCTTCTTAAGGAATTTATTAACAATTTCCTTTAATGCTCCTGTTATTGTAACATTTTGATTCTTTTTTTCCGTCTGAGTCAAATATTTTCTACTTTTTATTATGTAAGAAAAAAAAAGAAACCAAACCGAATACATTACTTTGAAAAATCAAAAAAATTTCTAAGCCATCAGATATTTTTTTGCAACTTTTTGTGCATCAAAAACAGAATTTAGAGCAAGTGCTACAATGTTGCTATTATTTTTTATAAAATGAAAGATTAATGTAATGTGAATAATATTTTAACTGCTTCTAAATAATTTGCAAAAACTACGAGTGAGAAGAGAAAGAGATTTATGTGTGTAGAGTTAGAAAAAAAACTTTTGTAAATTATTAGTGAATGAATTAATACCTAATAAATATATCTCATCAAATTATATTTCATGAAATATAAGTATATTGAAAAATATTTGGAACAATTTATATGAGTCATAGTTACATGAATTATAAAAAAAAATGTACCATGTTTTAAATTATGAAATATTTCCTTCAAATGTAATATGTTTCTATTATGTGTTGATGTTATTATAATGCCACCTTATCAGCAAAGGTCCACGAAATTCATCATGACAAAGGGTTAAGTGACGCTTGTCGTTAGCTGTAGCTTTGAGCACCATACAGGTGACAGAACAATTTAGCTCGGTTTCATCCCAAATTTGAGGGAGAACACCCAGGGGGTTTTCAGGGGGCTCCCACCTCTCTTCCCCTTCCACCAACCTCACGAGAGAACTTGCGGCTCGACGACTTTGGGAAGTACCCCCATGCCGTGAAGGGACTATACAAACACCCATATCTTCTCCGGAATTCGATCCCAGACCCAACGAAACAGCTGTCAACGTCGCTAATTACTATACCGGATGGACGACTTCTATTATGTAAAAAGTGAAAAAAAGGGTTTCAAAGATATTGATTAAAAATGTATTTTATAAATTTATAAATGCGTTGTAATCCTTCGAAAAATTTATGCAAAAAATACTACAAACTGTTGATGGAATTTCCATGAGCATATCTGAGGACTGAGATCTCCTGCAAGTGAGCTCAAATCACTCTCTGTCAAAAGATGCCAGATGTGCACTACGACACTATTCTTTTATTTTTCTCTGTCTCACGGTATTCGTTGAAACCCCAGGTCCTTTGTGTATGAACTGAACTGATGTATGAACTTTGTGTATGAAAACGAACTGGGTGTCATCTCTCTGTGAAGCTTCGCATTATGTGTCAAAGATCTCATTACGATATCTCAAACACAGACAAGGAGTCTCCCTAAATGAAATGTAGTTCTGTGCTTCTCTCCAGAATTCAACTGGCTCAAATCGTAACACTTACAGCTCCATATTCTTCCACATTTACGGGGATAAGAGGAAAGCTTTTGTGACCTCACGTGATATTGTTTTCACTCCATGTGTGGGCACATCGAGAACCAGTGTCCAGATTGAATATCGATTGATCAGAAAGAAAACACATGTTAACAGGGGTTCTTTTGTGACCTGCAGTCATTTAGATGCAGATCGTTGGTGCTTTGGCAAAGCACATCTGCTCTTTAAGCCTGCAATATATGGTGTACCTTAGAAGTGAGGTAGCACAAGCAGTGAGCAGATTATTTATCACTTTCAGCTATCATCCTTTTATTGCACCGTGTGGTTAATGCCAACTAGCAGGCCATCCTGGTTTATGCTTCCTTTTAAGTGCTCTGTAACTAGTTTAATGGATATTGTCTTCTAGAATTAGGGTTTCAAAATCGGGAAACCCTATTTTAGGGCATATTGAGCTACCTTGCAACCTCATCTTGGAATCAATACTCTGTCTGGATAGCTTTCAACGTTCCAACTATCATTGATAATCAAGGCATTGTATCTGTGCCATTTTTTGAAAATGTTTAAAATATAATCGAAAACTTTCTGGAAAATGAAAAAAACTAAAGCCGCATAGAGTGTTATTGGAAGTACCTGTTTCATCATGTACGATTCAATTAACAACAGCCTAATTGGTCAAACAATCAAATCTATTTTTCTAGCCTAAATTATTCTTTATATAATTTTCTATAACCTCACACACAGAAAATTTGAAAGCTCTAAACTTAAAAAAAACGCAGAATTATGATAGCTTTTATGTTCGTTTTTATTCGCATCCACATGACATGCACAAATCAAAACTTTAAACTTACGTATCTCAAAGGAAGACTAAGAAATTCATTTCTGGATCGAGACTTGTGTATTTGTAGCTCTTTAGTGTTCACCCCTCAATGTAATTCCCGAATGGCCAGTCAATTCGGAGAAATCCGCCTTTGAAATTCATGCGCTTTTATACATTAAATTTTAATTTTCGCAAGAAGTTCAGCATTGGTAAATCGTTTTGCTTTATGCGGAGGTTAGGTTCGATTCCACGCGCGATCCCAAATTTTTTCTTCAATTCTTAATATTTTTAATTAAATAAATTTGTTTTGAAAGGTTTATTAAATACTAAATGATATTTTTGCAATTATTTTGTTTTTTATAAAAAAATTTAAAAAATTTAAAAATATAACTTAAATTTTACTAGTAAAATTATTAAAAACTTTAAAAAAAATTAAAAATAATTTTTTAAATAAAAATATTTTAAAATAATTTTAAATAAATTTGATTAAAAATTAAAAGTAAATTAATTATCACAAAAATTAATAAAAATTTAAAATAAGTAAATTAATTATCTTTCCCCAAAAATTTAAATTTAATTAAATAAGAAAATTTAAATATCATTCAAAAATTAATTAATAATTAAATAAGAAAATTTAATTATCATTCAAAAAATTAATTAATCCCAAATAAGAAAATTAATTATCATTTTTTAAAAAAATTAAAATTAATCACTATTTATTTTAAGATTAGTTACATTTATTATAATTAAAATCAGTATTTATTATAATTAATTTATTTTTTTAAACATAGTATTAATAAGAAAAATTTTTAATTTATTATTAAAATTAATTTATTATTGAAATTATTTTTAAATTTTATTTTGAAATTTTTTTTTTAATTTTTTATAAAAAATTATTTAAATAAATTTATTAAAAATTATTTAAAACAAATTTTTTTTAAATTAAATAAATTTATTTTTAAAAGGGCTTTATTTTTTTTAAAATTTTAAAAAAATTTAAATTTTAAAAAATATAAAAAAATTTTTTTTATAAATTTTAAAAAAAAATTTAATAATAATAATATAGTATAAAATATTTTAAATTATATATAATATTTTATTTATATATATTGATTTTCATTAAAAAAATATTTGCAACTAATTTTTTTTAAAAAATCATTTAATATTTATTATATATTTTATTATAAATATTATTTATTAATATAAAAAAGATTTATAAAATTTAATATAATTATTTTTATATTCAAATTTTTTTTTTTAAATACAAAATAATTTCAAAAAAAATCATTTAATATTTAATAAACCTTTTTTAAAAAAATTTTTTTAAAAAAAAAATTAAATGAATTGAAGAAAAAAAATTGATCGGTGGAATCGAACCCTAACCTCCCCGGATAGAAAGCAGACGATTTACCAACGCTACGAACTCGTTGGGAAAATTAAAAAATTTAATTGTATAAAAGCTTAGCATGAATTTCGAAGGCGGATTTCTCCGAATTGACTGGGATTCGACGGAATTACATTGAGGGGGGGAAACCCCAAAAGAGACTACTATTACACCAAGTCTGATCCGAAATGTTTTTTAGTCGGCCCTCTCCCTTTTTTCAGAAAGATAAAAACTAGTTTGCCTTCGTTTAAAATGCTAAGTTTTTGTTGGTTGCTTTGATTTTTACCATTCCTAATAGTAGATGTAACAAAAGTTGTTATGCATTTTGAATCAAAGCAATACTTTTTTTTTAAAAATAATTGAACTCAGGATTTATGTAGTTTGTAAAATTCCACAAAAACATTCATAAAAAGAAGTTTTTAGAATACCAATCATGTTATAGCAAAACCCACACCAACTTTTGTTATACATATTTGGAGTTTTTGAAATCAAATACAGGGAGTAAATTTTTTGGAGGAGAAAATTTTGAAACCACTCCACAAATTGTAAGTTTTTTCCTTAAAATTAAATAAATTAATTTTGAAAAACCCAAATTAAAAAAATTTTTAAAATCGTACCAGCCCCAATCACGAAATGAGAAATATTGGGGTTAATTGATTAAAAAAAAGATCCTTTTTCAAAAAGTATACCGATTCTCTTTGAAACTTATCACTAAATCTATTTTTCTGCTTCAGTTTCTGTTTTTTGTATTAAAAACGTTTGCGCTAAATTAATGTAATGTTTTTTAAAAAAATTGCCAATAAATTACATTTAAGTAATTGTTTATTGTATTAATGATTTTTCATAAAATTATATTTATTTATTCTAATTTAGGTGACGCAAAATATCCAAAAAATTATTCATTTGTACGCTTTTTCAAAATCATTGTTCCGAATGTAATCAGATACTTAAGTACAAAATGTGCCCCCTATGATTTTTAAAGTGGGGGTTATGCCAAAAAATCCAATTTTTTTACTTAAGGGACAAAAAATATCTATTTTGTTATAAACGGAAAGTTTGTTGATGTTTTTTTTTCACGCAAAACAACTAAATGGTTTTAAAGAAACTTAACAATTACATAGCTTATAATAGAAGAACACATAGATATAAATTATTTGATGAAGTGTCCAAAATATAACGATAATTGCGGGGTAGGAAAAAAAATTGCCATCTGCAAAAATTTCATGCGCGCAAAAAAACCCGCACAGGATATATCTATCTTTTTTGTGAAGCAAAATTTCACTTTTGTTTTGTTTACCCAAAAGGGTTAGCTTCTTATTTATTCATTTGATCACTGCAATTACTATTTTTTATTTCAGAATAAAACTAAATTTTTTAGGGGGAGGTTTTTTTTTAATTCTATCTTTATTTAAATAGCTACTATTGACTTTTTTAATAGGTAAGCCATTATCGCCAAAATAGGGAACCATACATACAATAAAAATTAATAATTTATTTCTATGCACGTTTTTTTTTAATGATTTTATTATGTACATTTGATAGTAACAAATCGATCATTATATCAAAATAAATACTTTTATCGCCTCTGGTACTTAAAGTAGATAAACTTTGTCTTTCACAATACATCGTTTGGACACATTTGCATAATTTGTTTGTGGTTAGTAGTTAATTATAACGCTATAATTTTAATTGAATAAGAAGAGATTACATTTTTTAAGTATAAAAATAATAACTACTGTACTGTATTTTTTGGAGTGAGTGAGTGAGTGAATATTAGCGGGACACTGTTCAGGAACACGAAGGCTTTTGGAGACGGACCATGTAATTTTGAACCTTGGTCAAGTGACGTTGAAGACAACTGAACTGGCACCCTACTCCCCCAACTACCATACCACACCAATGGGAGGACGTTTGAACTCTCGACAGATTGATTGATTGATTGAATATTAACGTCGCACAGTTCAGCTACACGAGGGCTTTTGGTGACTGAACTCTCGACAGATATAACCATTTATCTAGCGGTACTTATAAGTACCACTCACAATTTAAAATATAACATAGAATAACCAATTTAACGAATATTTTGACAATACGCAGCAGGAATATTCTTTGAAATCCACTCTTCCAAGATATATGGTTGCACGGGTTCTATGATGAGTATTTTAGTGGGGTAGGCGAATAGTTTTATAGCAGAAATTGCCTTTTCCGCTGACGTGCGTTTTCTGTGGCTAGCAAGGATTATCATTTTTAGTCCTAAAAATTGTTAATGTAAATAATTAAGTGTCTTATCTTTTTTTGTATGTTAATGGGGACCTTAGAAGAATTTAATTTAAGTGTGTGAACAGTGTATATAATTAAATTTACAGTGGAATATCTTTAATTAATTAATTAGCTCTATCGGATTAAATTTCCCAAAGTTAAGTATTTTGTTTATGTATATCCCTTAATTTTCAATGTAGTAATGCAAAAAAAAAAATTATATGGAAAAACTGCAGTAAATCATAATGAAGTAGATAAAGGGTTAACGTGCATCGCCCCCTTACACAGGGTCTTTAGTGGTACCGGTCTCAAACTAGTGACAAGGCCAGTCATGATCCGATACCTTGACCACTCGGCTACCGCGGCTACTGTATTTTTTGGAAGTGTAGAAAAAGTACCTATTAAGAATTATGCCACGAAAGCGTAAGTCTAATCTTTCCCAAGGCTCTAATAAAGCTCGAGCTATGAAAGTAGCTAGACAGTTGCCAACTTAACCCTATTGCAGTGCTTCTCAAACTTTCAGTTCTGGCGCCCCCTTTTTCAATCACAATTTTTATCGCGCCCCCCTTATACATTAATAAATTACTGAATGCAATAATAATGCACTTTGACGCTAAAGCTTCAATACGAGATCTTAATTATAAACCGTACAAATTAATAATAAAATTAAATTTTGTATATGTTTACTTTAAGCCCAAAAAAAGTAATAGGATAATTATTATGTTATTTTTCCTTTCTAATTTTAAATTGGAACATATTGCAAAAATGCGGTGGTGCTTAGAAGACAAAATATAGATATCAAGCTAAATATAAAAAAAGAACTCAGAGGGTAAATTTTTCAAAAAAACTTTGAAAACTTTGCTTTTACAAGACAAGCCCATGGAAGTCACTGGAAAATTTATTAAACTTGTTCTTATACTGGCTGAAGTACCCACTCTTAACACGAGTTTATTTTTTTAAAAAAATGATAATACATTATTCTTGATATAATAGCTTAATTGTAAGGAGAGTAAAACCAAGTGCATGACAATGTATACAAAAATGAAAAATGATTTATTAAAAATGAATACTCATATTATAAAACGGTTTTGAATGAACTGTAATTTTAACCCTTCGCAGAATTAGCATTTAGAATAAATGTTAAGTAATAAAGAAAAGAATATAAATTCTAATGAATAACAATTGTGTTATTTTTTAATATTTAAAGCGAGAAAACTCTCAAAATGTTTTAAGCCGGATCAGGTGTGCACCCCGATACTAAGGTTAATGGTCGGGGGAGTGATGCACCCCAATTCTTTTTATAATTATTTTCAATACAAGATAAAATCACAATTTCAGTGAATAATTTAACTAAGAGAAAATATACTTACCTATTTCTAGGATTTTTTCTTTTTTGTCTTTCATAATTTGAGAAAATATCCAATAAAACTGAACTAAATTGTTCCAAATGTGCGTGACCTTTAAAAAAGGACACAAATCACAGACACTTTGCTAACATTTCAGGAAAGTTATTTGCCAGCAAAACTGTCACATTTTGTTCACGTTATTGTAATTTTAATGTCCTTTGATGATCGACAAATATTCTGTTGAACTTTTCTTGTTGTGTCTTTTGACAGGCTTTGTGTCTTATGGCTTCATATTTTCTGATAAAGTTCTTACGTAGCTATTGAAAATTTTCTCTTTCGTTTCATGCTTATTGCTTTTCTCAAATTTACTTTCGCGAAATGTTTAATATGCATTATTTCAGCAAGTTTTTCCCCTTATTTGATCAGCTTAAATTCCCTTTTCAGAAAATAAAAAGATGACAATTTTTATATTTTGCTCATTTAATTTATAAACCATAATCAGTCGTACAGCATCCAATTAAAACCAAAGTTATTCATAGAAGAAAATGCAGCATGTTCAAAAAATTTTTAAAAAAAATTTTGGGTCGGGGGGAACTTGGTCAAAAAGGTACCTTAAGATTCAAAAAAATGTTTCCCCCCAAAAAAAGGGATATGTTATCAATTCATTTTACCCCCCCATTAAACTGTATTTAGAGGATTCTCTGCAAGGTCATTGGAAAAAATAAACAGTTTTCCCAAACAGAATTAAGATTTTTGTATTTTGTTTCAGTATACTTTTAAAAAAATCTGGAAATTAATCCTTCAAAGTGCTCAATATCTTATACATGTATCATTAAAAAACCTTTCACATTGTAAAAAAAGCGCAACAGAATTATATAATTTACAACTCCCCAAAAAAAAGGGATGCAGATAACCATACAAGAACCCTGAAAGCCAGAAAAAGTAATATATTTTTTAGGTTGAAACATAAAAAAAAAAATCTCTCATCGTAGGATTCAGCAAAGCAAACACAAAATATTTTTTTATTTAGTTATAGGATCAAAGATATAGCTAATGAGCATTCAAAGTAGAATCTTTTTTTTTGATGCCCTTTTTTTCCCCGGGATATATATATAAATCATATCAATGTAAATCGTATTTTTTTTATTATATCAGAAAGTATTTTGTCTTTTTTCATTCCAGTAAATTAATTTTTTTAACCATTTATTTTCGATATGTTCGCGCCCCACAGTTTGAGAAACACTGCCCTATTGCCATTATTTCGCTTTGTTTTTCATTGAATTGCCATTATAATTTAAGAAACGACGTTGCTAGCGAATATCACAATTTTAATATAACATAAATCAACACAGAATGTAATTTTAACGTATTACACTTTCAGATATAAATTATTTACACATTTTAAAAGCGTTCATTACATAAAATTTTTAACAATGTGTTCTTTTGTTGAGCTGGTCAGCTTAGGGGAAAGGGATTTTCAAAAAAACACCCAAAGAATTTTTGTTCAGCTGGGAAAAATGCAGAAAGCTTTTTTTTAATTTGAATTCACGAAAAAAATTTAAATCTTTAAAAAAATTTATTCCAAAATTGTATTGTTTAATTTGTAATTCACGTAAAAATTAACTCATTAAAAACTTTATTCTGCAATCTGTATTGTTTAATTTATCAGTTCACTCGTGTGAAGAAAGGGTTTACCAACTAGTTAATGTATATGTATACACAAAGAGTATTAATGCATATGCTTTAAATGGTTTAAATATTTTCAAACTGTGGGGGCCTCCTTTGGGCCGTATAACCCAAAAAGGGGGGCGAGTTTTCGAAAAGTCGAAAACAAAAGATTTTTTTAAAAATTAATAATTTACTGAAAGGAGCAAAACAAAATACATTCTGACAGCATAAAAAAACGATTTACACTGATATTCACTTTTAAATGTATCATTCTGGTTTTTTCATAATTAATTTAACAGTACTAAGTTAAGAACAAGTTTAATAATTACCAGTGATTCTATGGGAATGTGTGTGTCATAAAATTATATGCAAAATTTAATACTTATATCTACTTTAATACTTATTTGCTCGGTTTATAATTGAAGTCGTATTTTAGCTTTAGGTAAAGTATATTATTATTGAATTCAATACATTATTATTGTATGGAGGGGGGGCGATGAAAATTATGATTGAAAATTAGGTCACAAGTATAAAAAGTTTGAGAAGCACTGACTTAAATGTATCACGTATTACAATTTTTTATCGTACAATATTTAAATTTCGTAATTCTTCAATTACGTGTATTAAGCTTTTTGTTATATAACTTTAAGAGGGTATAAAAAAAATGCTTCATTTTGCTTATCAGTGAATGGGATTAAATAAAGTCCATGTCATCAATTAAATATGAAACACACACTATCAATCTTTGTGAAACATTTAAGGTAAATGACTGTTTCAGCTTTATTTAAGATGAATAGGATTCACATTGCTTAACAAATGTCTTTCGGTGAGAATATATAAAAAGAAAAGTAATTTTTAACTATACACTTAAAATAGAACTACAAATTTTTCTTATATATTACTATATTTTAATGATAAAGTATTCATTCATTATTATGCATTATTTGAAAATGAGCTTTTATGAGGAAAAAATGAAACGTTTCTTTCGAAATTCTGGCATTTTCTTGCGACTCAAATTTTACAAATAAATGGAAAACTGCATAAATCTCCTATAATGATACAAATGTGTGAAAAATTATATTAAAAATATTTGTTTTTATGTATGTTTATTTATAATGTATATTTATTAAACTAATTAGTACTTTATCATGATATTAATAATAAAAAAGTATTTTCAGGAAATTTGCAGAATTATTTCTATTTTACACCAAATTGTTTTTTGTTTTTTTTCGTAAACGGATTAACCAAAAGAACTAAGCAGATTCTCTGTAAGGCCTTGCTGAGTCTTCTTTCATGTAGATTACAAAATATGAAAACAACATCCATACATACATTGTTCAGCATTTGTACAATTACGTACAAATTATTAACTTTTGTAAAAGTATGCTTTGTTTTACGATGCAAAATACAAATAAAAACCAATTCTTGTTTTTATAAGTTACACGAACGTTTGAAATTATATTCTACCTCTTTCATCAACAATTTTTCAAAAAGAAATGTGTCAAATCTTTAATGAACAAAACCAGTAGTTTTCTTGTGTATAAACTCTAAATTTTAAACATTGAGATGTATTCCAGTATTCTAAGGTAAATTTAAAACAGCGGATACTAGTTTTCATTAAAACTTGTCAACTAAGCAAATTGAACGAAAAATAGTTTTTGAAAAAAAAAATGTTTGTTTAAACATAAAATAAAAATCAACTTTAAAAATAAATTTTCTGAAATACGTACACAGTCATTTAATTTATTGTTAGCTAGTCCCACTGCATTCATTTTTTTAATATCGCCTTTATCGAGTGATTGCGTTTAACTTTATAATTTTAAAATGCGGGTTTGAGAAAAGGAATAACAAATTATTCCTTTCAGGGTCCAATGAGAAAATTAGGGAACATATATATATTTTTTAATTTTTATTCTTACTCTTCCAATGTAATTGGGATACAATGCTCTTCCTCTTTCTAACTGCTCTTCAAAGAAATTTTAATTTTACAGTCATTTTATATTTATTCACTTTTTTCTTTCATCTTCTTTCACACCTAGTTAATTCAAAAGCGGGTGCATGTTTAAGAAGATAAGTGACGGAAAGCAGAATTATATCGAGTGGAAATATGTCGACTTTAATAAGACAAGAAAGCAAGCAAGCATATTTTCAAATACACTGTAATTGCTTTCACGTTGCTCAACTGCATTTTTTTACTGTGTACTTGTTACCAGTTATTTAATCAATGGTAATGTGTGTTCTCATTTTTTCATACAACCTGTGACAGATGTACATTGTTATTTTTCCTTTTTGTTAGCTTTTCTAGCCCCCGACTCAGCAAAACATAAATATGGACTGCAAACGGGGTGAGTGAAATGGAAAATCATGATGAGAAAGAAAATAGCAAGGGAAAAAAAATATCAAGGAAAAGAATTTTCCGGATGAGATGAAAAAGAGGAACGAATCCGTTTATATGAATTTTTTTTTGCTTGATTTCTCTTTTGAAAAATCAATGTTAAATTTGCATATAACGCAGATAAGTAATACTGACTATAAAGCAAATTGTATGAAAAGTATTTTTAAATTTTTTCCCCTCCTGAAGAAGTTGTCCGACGTTAAAAAAGGGAATTTGAGATTTATTTGCTGGCTGTATCTAATAAAAAGAAACTTTGAATAATGTTATGTTATTGCCCTGGCAGAGATTGATTGTGTAGGAAATATAAATGAGTTTAAGAGCTCATTTTATCTGCAGAAGTGTACTTTTTGCAGACGAAGAATTATATTGTATTTATATAAGTGAGGTACTTTTAAATGAATAAAATGTTCTTCCTTTTGAATTTTATAGTGGCTTATGATTCTTTCAAATGTAGGTATTTCATTAAATTTAGATATTAGATTGCTGTAGTGATCAATATTTGGTAAAGTATTGATCAAACAACTTCAGAACAATGCTCGTTGGAAAAGTTACATTTTGGACTAAACAAAATGCTTTATTATTTTCTGCTAGTCCATTCACTTGTAAGTTAAGGGTATTAAAAATGGAAATCAATAAAGAGAAAATTAGGATCATTTTACAGGGTTATTTTTCATTTGTAAAGGTAAAAGTGCAAGCCAAGTGGCTTAAATTATGAATGGTGCTTATGGTACCGATACATTGGCTACCAATTACCTGCTATTATGGTTTTGTTTATTTCGTTCAGGTATGCCCGTTGTCGAAAATGTCGATAAAATCACAGAAATCAAAGTTGACCGCTATGTTAGCGGTAGTAGCATCGACTAGGAGCTAAAGATCGACCATAAAACAGTTTTAATCCATTTTCAGACATCTAGATTAAAAAGAAGCTTACAGGTGATGACTGGGAATAAGAAACGGGTCGCATACGATAACATTGTGTATTAAAGATCGTGGTCAAATCTTGGTGAAGCAGCTCCAACGGTGGCCAAACCAGGAAGGTTCTACTGTACATTTGGTGAGACTGGAAAGGAATAATTTATTATGAGTTTTTACTATAAGCAAATACTAAATTTAGATCTCTACTGTGAACAATTGAACCGTTTGAAGACAGCAGTTGACTAGAAGAGGCAAGAATTAACCAAAAGGAGATTTGTTGCGTTCCAACAGGACAATACCAGGCCACACACGTCTATAGTGACTCGCACAAACTCCGGAAGCTTGGTTGGGGACTTTTGATGCACCCACCATCTAGTCCGAACCTGACACCAAACAATTACCATGCTTTTCTTCAATTGCAAAACTTCCTCTGTAATAAGAAATTGACATCAATTGACTGTGACAATCGATTACCAGAGTTTTTCGCTAATATGAACCAAGGTTTCTATGTGAGAGGCATTATGAAGTTACCTTTAAAATGGCAAAAAAATTATAGAACAAAACGGTGCATTCTTGACCAAAATTGGTAATCCAAAAATGTTTAATTAAGTTCTTAAAGTTCATAGTAAAAATCTGGATTTCTCTCTTTCCTTAAACCTTATATAAGTATTTATTATTTTAATTTTCTTTTATTTTACTGCTACAAACTTATGAATCATATACTTGTCAGACATCAAAACAAAAAATATAAAGCACTAATTTTCAAATATTATTTGCAAAATTCTGTGTATTAAACAATTTTGATGGTTCCATTTATTTTTTAATGCAAACAATATCATTGTCTTTTGTAAAGTACGTACACTTTATTACGTACACATTCTTGAATAAAAAATGTTGGCAAATTTTAGAGGGAAGTGTAGTACAATATGTCGTAGCATATTGTGATTTCCTAAATACACATGTAGTCTAAAGTAATTGTTATTATTTTTTTTGAGATTCTATTTTTTTATAAAAAATTCAGCAAATAATTATTTCTTCTTTACGAAACACAACTTCAACTTCAAAACAAGAAATGGATTGAAATTATATCCTGGAATAAAAACATAGTAACATTAATTAATGCTAATTTCTTAAATCCAGTGTAGTTGATGCAACCGAACGATTGTGGTCACATTCTCGTCGGCATTTGTCGAGAAGCAGGCTGGATTTTTAGTGCCATTAAAAGTCCATCCATAGCAGGGACAAATGAGCGTTCAATGCGTCGCCGCTGAAAGCCTCCATGTTGACACGGTTTGGAAGCTTTGAGAATGGCTGACGCCGACTCTTACTCGATGTTCAAACTTACGAATCCCTTCATAATTCCCTACGTGTTGTTCTATCCGCAGTATTTTAACTAAATCTCTTAGATATATATTCTTTAAATGCGGTTTGAGTTTAAAACAGCCTTCCGTAGAGATGACTTGATTGTACGTTAATGTAAATGCCATTTAAACCCTGGTGAGGGGTGTATTAAAGTTAATCCTGAAAATTAATTTTTAATCGGGAGTAGCTGGTTGTTAATCGTTAGTAGTGAGGCGTTCGTTTTTAATTTATCATTCAAGCTATAACTGCCGTTCGGAGAAGTGGAAATGAAGAGCTCATTTGGAAAAGAATGTGGCATTTTAGGAAAGATGCGACAAGCGGATCAAGAGATAACTGTTCTTTAGATAATTTTATAAATTAGATTAAAAATATTAATTAGGATTGCACCCAAAGATATCGAATTAATCATAATTTGATTAGTCTGAAACAAAAGTAATTATTTTTATATCAATGTCTGCTTCTTCAATGAAAAAAACTACCCTGCAACATTCGGGTTGCGACAAGCTTTCTTTTCTTTACGTAACATGAAAATGAGAAACAAATGGAAAAAAATCTATGATTGTAAAATAAAATTCACATTCTTCTTTCTTTGAGAATCAGCTCTCATTGCTTACATGGTTTGTTGATAATTGGATTTAGAAAGTTTTGTCGGATCATTTTAAAACAAGTAATATAAAAAAAAATTAAGTCAATTCCTACTTAGATCAACAAAGAAAAATTTTATTTTAGCTACTTTACATTAAATAGTTACAATTATTATAAATATGTATATACATAGGACAGAGTCACAACATTAAGTGGTAATTCATTTTTATTCATTATCTTTAAAGTATCGTATTGTCATGCAAAAAAATCGTGTCTGTAAAATTTCAGTTCAACCGAATGCCTTAAAAAGGGAGAAAAAAACTTTTACAAGTTTTGACACAAGTCGCCAAAAAAGATGCCAACGTGGTTGTATATGTAATTCTTTGAATAATTAGTTTTAATTAATTAATTTTTATTAATCATAATTAAATTATTGTATTGTTATCCAAAATAATCATGTATATAAAATTTTAGCTCAATTGAGCGCTTTAAAATGTATTTTATTAACGAATTAAAATTCCACCAAGATAAATAAATAAATAAATATATAGAGAGTGAGTTAATAGTAGGAATATTGAAAAATATACATTTAGTACACATAAAAAATCCATTTTAAAATAATAAAGACTTGTAAAAGTTTCTATGACTTTGATCTCTTTAATATTCTAAGTATTTCAGAACTTTCATATTTTTAATTATAAAGAGAATAATTCTTCAAATGAAAATGTGCTGTCTGAAAACATGGCAAAGAAAATTCGCTTAAAACTTCGAAGGCATTTTCTGAGCTACCTCGGGGTTTTCGAGAAAGTAGAACTGGTAATTTTCTAAATTTGTTTTCAGTCCTTTAACAGTCTCGAAATGGGTGGTGAGAACCAGAAAATGGTATTGGGTGGCACTCTCGGATGTAGTTAAGCTGAACAATGCAATCATCATAAATTTTCTTAATTTCGTTTTGCATCTAGGGACGTTTAAACTGGAAGGTAATGTAAAACTTAAAAGACGAGAAAGCATTTAATGATTATGCGTAACACTGTGTTTTCTTCACAGTAAGGGAGAATAAAATGGTTAATTTAAGGACTGAAGACAATTGGCATATGTATAAAAATTAGCTTTCTATTTTTTGAGCATATATTCTCCATACATTAATAGTATTAAAGTTTCAAAAATATGCCATAAGTAAGAATCTCAAAAATGATTGGTAATAAGATATTTTAAGAAGAAAATTAATGATTTTCTTTACTATCTATTGTTTATTGATGTAATCATTTAAAAAGAGAAATAACTATTTTAAATCGGGTCCTAATTTCCCTTTTTGGAGGGTAATGTAAGTAAGTGTTTAAGTTTAAATAACATTGTTGTAATTTGCTGCAATATGAAAAACTTTTTTATTCAATGTATCTCAAAGGAAAACAAACAAAAAAAATAAATAATATTTATTTGTTTGAAAATTCTGGAATTGTACTTCAAAATTTTTATCTCAACTAGCTTAACAGACAAATTAAAATCAATGAAAAATTTGAACTTCTTAGAAGTTCGAAAACAATATAACATAACTAGATTAGAGGTTTCAAAAAGCATATTAATGAGAAGTAATTTTAAGCATTGCAATTAAAGATTATTTTAAATGTTCTAAAGTTTTAAAGATGAAAACCATTTTTAAACGATTAAATATTTCAAATTTGCCACCGGGTGGGTAAGGTTGTTGGTTAGTCACTATTTTTTATCTAAGATGACGAGATCGACCCCCACCCACAAGCCGGTGGATTTTTATCATCCAGGGAATCCACTGTGACCAAGTTGAATCATTGTGCAGCATGCTGAAGATCTCTAGAATGCCTGTTTGATTTGGGTGTTTTCCGTAGAATTAAACTCCTAATGTTATCTCTTATCCTCGGAGCTTAGGTACTTCCCTTAGGGGAAGAATCCAGGTGCCAAAACTACACTGCAGCGATTCATATTTCACCTAAATGGTGCCGCACTAAAAAGTGATACCGACTGCCGGGGAATGTAAGAAGACTACAATGATAAATACCAATCTGCATCCTCATCGAAAAAAAAGTATTTTAAGTTTTCAAATTAAAGAGTTATATATATATATATATATAATATCACAGTCAATTTCACAACTGTTCTTACTAATTGTTCTCTAGCATCAAAATGACAAAATGTTATGACATTTGTTTTTCGCATTTATTTCAATTACTCAAACTAATAATTCGCAGATTAGTAATATGTTATTGATCAGTATCACACACACACACAGAGATCTATAGTCTAATATTGTTTTAATACATATTGCACGATAGTGATTACAAAATCTTAGTTTAACGTTTCTTATTCAGTTGGGCTGAATTTTACAACTAGCCCCACAAATAAGTTAAATTTCTAAGAAAATAAATGAAGTTACATAAATATAATTTTTTTACTGGCGTAGATAAGTGACTGAGAAATATTCATAATGAAATTATATTTTTTATCCTCTTTAACGAAACCTACTTCTCACTTACACAACACAGTTGAGGAGACTTTTTAGCCCGTAGAAGTTCCCTGACCCACAAGAACATTAATGTTCTTCCTTCTAACAACATTTATCCTTCTCCATGAAGAAAGTGACCACTGAACCATGCTTCGGTGACCACCTATTCTAAGAAAAAAATTTCCCGTGACCGATGTACGATCCAATGACCATGGAGGATCATACACTATATACTGTCCGGAATAACGATGGGATTGTATTCCACTCTGACAAGTCTTTGGTGAGGCAAGCTGACAACTATTACCATCCTATTACAAATGATTGTGAAGGGCAAATAAGCATTTCCGAACTTTGAGCCTGAAAGAAACTATAGAAGTCGTGCATTTGGTTTGATTAAAAGCTAGTTTAAAAGCAGGATATGATAATTAGTATAGGTAAAAAAAATAATCGTTCAAATATACTTATTATGAATATTCAAAATTAAAAAAAAATGTGTAATCGGTAATATTTGAAACTTAAACATTGAATTATTGATTTAAGGTTGCCTGGACACATGCTCGGATGAGATAAAAAGGCAAAAATAAGACTCTGTTTATGGGACATATATCTTTAAAAATTTCCAATACAGCTCACATTTTTTGTGATCATACTAACGATATTTTAATTATTCTGTAGAAGTACAAAAATATTTTTTTTAGTTAAAAATGATTTTTTTTTCTATTTAATTTAATTTTGACATAATTTTTGAGATCTTATAATATATGCTTATCTTTAGGTACCATTTTTTAAAACAATATCCCTTAAATGTGTAAAATAATTTTTTACACATATATATAAAACAATACAAAAAAAAATATAGTGAACCTAAATTTTTTAGTAAAATATTTAGATAGTTTCTTTAACAAAAAATCATAAAACTATGAAAAGTTTGAAAAATTCTATTTTTTTCCTTTCATACATAAAACAATTTTTTAAAAAACTATGTATTACTTAGACTAAAATCAAATAGGTCCACTATATACACAGGCATCCTGTAAAGAAGAATAAAAAATTTGGAACCATATAGCGCGATTGGTGTTTGTTTTTTTTAATTGTACCTATAAAAGCAAAAATTATGCTTTGGTGAGGAATTGAAAAAACTAAACATTTGTAAACGTTTGTTTACATATTTGTCAATTACTTTTTTCATATTTTAGGGATATTTTATGAACGAACATACAAGTGTTATTCATTTTTAGATTCAGAAAAACATGCACTATTTTGTATATTGAAATTAAAAAGCCGATTTTTTGAATGTGTATGATGTCCTGTGGTTTCCTCAAAAAAATAAAGCTGTGAAGCTCACTCCTTTGAACTTCAAGAAATTTTTGTAATTATTGAATTGAAGTATGAAGTCTTATGATTATTATCATGAAGTACAAAATTAGATTCTGTTTAAAGAAAATTTATAATATTTTCGAAATTATTTTAGCTTTTAAACTTGAATTTCAAAAACTAAAGAAATATTATTAATTTTCAGACTGATAAAATAGTCGAAAGCAATTAATTTAATATTGCTATATTTTTACTGCTTAATCATTCTTTTATCGCGTGAGTTTCAACTTTATATACTATCTAATGATTAATAAAGTCTTCATTCAATGTAATGCAGAGAATTAAAAAAAATAATAACTGGAATTTCAAATAATTTGTTTAAACAAATATACTTCTAAAATAACACTTTTAATGTAATGAAATCTATTCAAAAAAGTAAAAAGTGAGTGTACTGCTTTCAAGTTGCATGCTTTTATTTTAAACATCATTATATCCATTACACTTACTAAATACTTTCTTTTCAAAATAGTTTTTAGAAAAAGCGAGCTATTCAGAAAAAACTTACTTAAAAGTTACTTTAAATCACGTGTTTATATTTTATCAGTTTCTTAAAATGGATATTTCAATTCAAAAATTTCTAAGCATTTTAGAGTTTAACTTTACAATATCTAAAGATTTTAGCAGCTTTTAAAATCCATTTTTTTAATTTTAACTTCATAGTTTATTCGCCTTTATATATATCTCTTTTAATAATAAAAAAATTATATATGCAGCTCCTTAAGTACTTATTCTAAAAAGAAAAAAAATAAGTACCAGTAAATACTCTAATTTTTTTTTCTTCCCTTTAAACTTTATTTATTATTATTATTATTCATTAAAATTTATATTACATACAGGAGGTCCCAGGTTTATTGAGACAAACATTAATGAGAGGTAAGGGGCATCACAAGGATTTAGATTTGTACTGCAAGGTCCAAAACATCATGGGAAAAAAGTATAGCATGTACAAGAAACAAAGAGATACAAGACTGAGATTATCTGAAATATTTGTTGGTTAAAGCTGGGTCATACAGGGTGTTCGAGTTCCTATTGTCCAGCCCTCATTATGTCTATTATCTCGTAATAATTCATATTCACACAAATTGTGAAATCCAGCCAGCAAGTGCATGTATCTCCTTTCGCGATGCAATCTTTCTGTTGCAAGTACATTTCCTTCTGCTAATCCGTAAATTAGATGCATATCTGTCAATTAGGTGTTCATAAAATGTTCCAAACTCCTCTGAGGGCGACGACATCTCAAGTGACAAGGGCAATGCTTTTACGGTTTTTTGATGGGTTGGATCTTAGCACTTTCCCCTTATTTCGCCAAACAAATTTGTTGCCAAAATTTTTGGCGATAAAGTTCACAGCTTAGGAACGGGAATTAGTAACCCTACTTGGACCGGATTTTTTTTAGTTTTCCATGATTTGGACAATGGTCATTTTTCCCAATGATTGTCTTCGAAGTTCGTGTGAGAGATTTTCCGAGAAAGCTGAAAGTGAAGGAATTAGTGGATTTTGTTTCTTTCCATTTTGAATAAACAACTGCGGAAAGAATGTTTCGGAGAGGAAAAGGAAAATGCGTTTTTTAATTCAAATTAGACGATGTTTTTCTTACAATTGTACCTAAAAAGCAGAGATCTTTTTTTTTTTAAGTGATAACTTCTTTACGCATGTTTTGCTGGAGAGTGAACTTGAATGAACGTCACGCTCTGGTTTGTAAAGCTCATTCGGCTTTTTTCATCTTAAATCGGAAATCGTGCTCAACGTCGTGCTAATTTCATGTTCATGCATCGATCATTGCAGAAGCACTCGCAAATATGAGTATAAGGATCGCAATGAATTTGAAATTCCTTAGAGTGAGATGTAAAGTATTTGAAATAATAACAAAAGAAATGTAGTTTGTATTAATAAGTGCAACTTTTAAAACTACTTTGGTAATGTAATGTGTATATATTGAAATATTTTGCTTTCCCTTTAACAGAATACAATTTTTTCACACCCACCAGCCGCTTTGATACTTACGTATTGTCACAATAATCACCAACTCTATTAATAACTCGCCAAGTTGGCAACACCGAATTTCTTATGTGTCATACGCGCTGAAGTGGCAACCTAATGCTCCGTTCCATATAATGTCACCAATAGGCTGCGATAATACGTAAGTATCGACGCTTTCAATGAACTGGACTGAATATTTCATTATTTCGAATTATACAGGATGAGTACAAATGATGGACGCGCGTTATTTTAAAAATCATTTTATGGGAATTACTCAACATAATACAATAAAAGTGATGCATGAATGCGAAGAGAAATACACCGTTTTTTCTGTAGCAAATGTTTGATGCGTGACCATACGTCCAATCTGTAAGTTAGTTCATTTCATATATTTTGTAGCATCACTCTATCAATGGTTGGTAATGTTGCACAGATGCTTACTTGTCATCCTTTCTTATTTGTTGAGCTATCTGCAGACGACACGGTTTGGAATTTATTATTTTTTCGTAAAATTTTCAATACCATTCTCTGTCGTATTCCAAGTCGACAGCGGCACCTGTCATAAGCATCAATGGACGTTGAACAAAACTCTGCCGCACCCTCTCCAATGCTTCTTCCGAGACACTTTGCCGGTCACTGCTTTCTTTTTACACAAGTTACCTGCTTTTTTAAAAATTCCTGACACCATCGTAGAACGCCCCTTGTTGTTTGGTGCTTCCCTTTCCTAATAATTTCTAAATCCATGTGGTACCGAAAAAACTGAAAAACCCGTGCATACTCTAATGCTCAAAATTTTTTCTCTATGATTGTCACCCTGTTTATATCTCAGTCCCAGCGACCTTGAATATGCTGTTGATCCAGGGTGGGCATTAAGTCGATCGAGGTCAACCGGTGGTCCCCAAGACATGTTGGGGTGACCGATTGAGAATTAGCAGTTAGTAAATGTATACCGAAACATTCAAGATTGGTTAAAAGTACCTAAGTATTCTACTGATTATAACTAGTAGCAGTGGCGTAACGTACACCCCCGCTACTTCCACATCGTGGGGGGCCCAAAGCCTATGTTACGTTATGGTTTTGCAATCCTTTGTAAGATCCGGTGGGGCCGAATCCCGACTTTGCAGGGGGCTCTAATATTCTCCGTTACGCCACTGACTAGGATCACTAACTTTAGATGAACATGTTTTATTTTTTAATGTATTTTGAATTGTTTCGAAACAATAGCATCATTTGATACTATATTTGTGGCTACTATTATTATGTTTGTAACTTGCGTTTTGCTTTAAACACTGTCTTAAAAGTGTATTTTATTGTAGTTATGTACATATTCCGTATTTTGTATTGTTATATTAAATGTAAATCTTTACCTTATATATATATATATATATAGCTCACGACACTTATGCCACTTTATGGACCGCAACACCATGAAAAAATTAGTAGACCGTACCCTGGAAAAGTCTGCCCACCCCAGCTGTTGATCATTGGTGGGGGGAAAAACCTGGTATATTTCTTTTACATCCATGTATTTATTACTCATTACAATATGTACAGTAATTAAGAGGGAATTACTTTTTAAAATCAAATTTATCATTTGTACTCGCCCATCTGTGAAAGATCTTAACATATCTCCTATGGATATTACTTTAAATTTAATAAAACGATGGAACGAGTAATGCGTGTGGAAAAGTAGATTTTAAGAAATAAGGAGAAATAAAAGCGTTTAACTCGGAAAAAAATAAATTAGTCAATAGAGCATACGTAAAATTAGTCGGCCGTTAAATAGAGTGGAAATTCTTAAATTGGTCTGAAAAGCAAAATCGCGTATGCTTTAAAAGTTCCAATTATTTTAATATTGCATTACTTCAATTTTTCATTCTGTCAGCAGTTATTTTAGTAATGAGGGTGAAAAACATGAAATTACTCTTTTTGTTGCTTAGCTGATATTCCACTGAAGATGCCGCTATGCGTAACACCATAACATTACCAATTTTTATTTATACTGACATTGAAAAGCATGTGCATAATTTTTGTGTATCCATTACTTAATATAATAAACGAGGAAGAGTTTCTGTAGAATTATACATCGCTTGGTTGCCTTTTCAATAAACTCTTTTAAAAGAAAATTTCATCCACAGTAGAAAGAACCTAACGGATTGTGTGATGAGTTAGAAATAAATTATTAACTAAATTGGTTTTTAAAAATAAAAAAAAAATAAGCATTTGTTACTAATACATCAAATGATATTTAAAGATTCAATAAGTAATTGCCCATGAAGAATTTTACTACAAATAAAAATATTCATTTTTGTTTCTAATTGACAGAATTTTGCAACGAACACTTCCTATCTTTTGTGTAAAACTGTATATTTAAAAACCCTTTAACAGCTGATTTCGAAGATATTTTCTTCTACTCATCATTAGGTAATATTTAATAATTTATACAGAGTGAAAATGCTTAATATTTGCTTACATGGTGAAATACGTTTAACGCGGAAACGCTTAAGGCGAAGTATGGGTTAATACGAAATAATACAACGATCTCGAGAGCTGATATGTATTTTCATGTATTTTTCTCTTAACACGAAACGAAGATCGCTTTATACAAAAATATTTTCTATATGAAATAAACAAAATACGGAAAACACCAGCCATGTGCTGGGTAGTTTTAAAAGAGGTTTTTAATAAAAGAGAGGTAGGTCTTTTCACATGATTCATAGAGAGGAGGCTAACTTAATGCTAGGAATAGTTTGTGACACCAACCAATTTGGTTTATATAAGCTACTTACGCCCTCCACAACCGCTACAAATGCCACACAAAAACATCACAAAAGTTGACTTTGATATTTGGTGACGAATTCATCGCAGGGAGAGTAAGAATCAATGAGTCTGGTTCGCATTATTTTTTCTATTTTAGAAAAAGTTTTTTGAAAACACATTGGCAAAAAGCTCAGAAGGGGTAAAAACTTCTGTTTTGCTTAAAAGAAAGATGGAACTTCTTAAGACTGTTGATCAAAAGCAGAAGACGAAAATGGAAATCTATAAAGATTTTTATATTTCTAACTCTTCTTTATCCAAAATATTTTTTTAAAAAAGAGAGTAAATTACGTAAATGTTTGGACAATTTTCTTTATTAAATATATGCATATACACATATCTATGTAAATTAAATGTACTCTAATAAATTTTCGTGAATATATGTTTTTTTCCCAACATCCTTAAATTCAAAAACTAGGTATTTCGTATTGTACTAGGTTAACTGTATATCTGATCTTAAAAAATGTATGTTTTTATTTTGATTACCTTAAACTTACTATTGCAAATATTCAAGTAAGTAGATGTGTTTACAGAAGCCCAGTGTCTGAGTGGTAGTGTATCGCGCTTTCACGCCACATGTCCGGGGTTGAAATCCCGGGCAGAGCAAGATCGACTCAGACTTTCATCAGTTTGGTGTGTCAATAAATGAGTTACAAGTTTACTTAGGAACTGAACACTGGGGGTTTTGCGTCAGACTGAACACTTGGCCAAAACATCTGTACATGCACCCTAGTGTGCAAGGTCATGTAAACTGAGATAGGTTCAGTAGGCCTTGGCTCTCATGGAATGCTGCGCCACTGAGTTCAGTTCAGATGTGTTTACAATATTTGTCTTAAGCATTTTGTTTTCGTTGTCAATTAAATCCTTCTTAATTGTGCTTCAATGATAGCACATATTAAGTGTTCATTTTTTTTTAAATTGAAGAAATAATGTTTTTTATTTAATAAATATATTATAGATATATGGGTTGTGTTAAAGCAGCAGTATATAAATATAGTATTTAGTTTGCTATGCAAGCGTTTTAATCTTACATAAAATTTGTAGCATTATTAAGGGGTGTTAAAAAGCTAAAGTCTTATTTATTTATTTATTTATTTTTTGACAATTTAAGATTTTTAAGTTTCAAATTTTGTATAGATTTTAACCTTTCTAAAAATATCTTACTTTAACCTCGAGGGTAATTAGAAAACCTTAAAACCTATTTTTAAGTAATCGTTGAAACTGAGCCACGCCAATTTGAATGGCATAAAATGTAAACAAAGTACTTCGTTTTTGCTTAAAAGTTGAACGTCTGATATAAACCAAAACATGTATCTTTTATTGTAAATAAAGATTTTTATTTTGTTTATTTATTTACTTATTTTCTATTTTCTATTCGATTAGAAGTCTCACTGTGTATATTTAAATCAATTTATCTCAAAATGTAAATTTTGATGTTCGAGAGAGAGAGAGAGAGATGCACCTTTTCTGCGAAACTAGTGCTCACAGGTATGTAAATTGCTTATGATGTATTTAAAAAATGATGGATAATATATACTGAAATGAGCTTTTTGTAAAAAACTCAAAAATTTATTTTTTACAAATTTCTTTTACGTGAAAAATGGGTTAAATGTTACTATGTTTAATAAAATATTTTATAAATTATGAAAAGATTCAGTATAATGAGAAAGTTGTACTTTAATTGTATGAAAAACTTCAAACCTGTACATATAACAGAGTTTGAGAAAAGGTACATCGAAAAGACCCAATTTAACATTATCGGTATAGAGGTTTCCTACTCACCTTAAAATGTATACAAATATAATATTAGGTTGGGAAGAAAGAAATCCATTATTTTTGCATTAAATTCAAAACTTTATTTAACATGGTTCGGATTGTCCGATTTGGGTCAAATATGTACCGTTTTGTTGTGTAATTTTTTGTCATTTTAAAGGTAGCTTCATATTGCCTCTCTCATAGAAGATTGGCCTTTATTGGCGAAAAACTCTAGTAATAGATTTTCACAATCTTCCCTTGATCCCAATTTCTTATTACTCAGGAAGTTTTGCAATGCGAGAAAAAGTTCGTAATCGTTTGGTGCCAGGTCTGGACTATAGGGTGGATGCATTAAAACTTCCCAACCAAGCTCCCAGAGTTTTTGACGAGTCATTACAGACGTGTGTGGCGTGGCGTTGTCCTGATGGAACACAACACTTCTTCTATTAGCCAATTCTGGCCGTTTCTGGTCAGTCGCTAGATTCAAACGGCCCAGTTGTTGACAGAAGATGTCTTAATTTAGTGTTTGATCCTACGGAAGCAACTCATAATAAATGATTCCTTTCCAATCCCACCAAATATACAGTAGAACCATACTGGATGTTAGTCCTGTATTGTCCACCATTTGAGATGCTTCACCGCGCGTTCAATACGATCGTTTTCGCTGAATATTGTCGTATGAGATACATTTCTCATCCCCAGTCCCTCGATTTAAGAAATGGGTCGATTTCATTCCGTTTGGACAGGGCTTCTCAGATGGAATTTCGATCCATCATGTAATCAACAAAACAAAAATTGCAAGTAATTGGCTGTTACAGATCGGCACCACCTATTCTAAGCTGGCTTGCATTTTCACTTTTATCAAAGAAAAACTGTAAAATGTACCGAATTTTCTCTTTGTTAACTTCCATTTTTAACACCCTGTAACTCACAACTGAATGGATCAAACAAGAAACACAAAATAATTTTTATAGTTTGAAGTGTCACCTTGACAACGAGCATAAATTTGAAATTGTTTGATTGATTCTTTCTCGAGATATCGACACTAGAGCCATCTACCGAAAAAATAATTGACCTCTTTCTCCCCAACCTAATATAAAAGTTAAGTATGATTTTTATTAAGAGGGTTTTGATAATAAAGTTACCTCTCTTCTAATTTCTTTTCACTGTTTCTCGTTTAACAATATTATTATTTATTATATAAATTAATATACATTTTTTTTTTTCAGAGTGTTATAAAATAAACGTTATGCAAAGCAAAAAATTGCATGCCTCTCGAAACATCTATCGTCCGATATTACGAAATTTCACACACACATTAGCAATATGACTGTCATAAATTTAAAGTCCTAAGTCGAACCCTCCCCCCAGTAAGCGATTTATTATAGGGTAATTGTCAAAACTAAGAGTCAAAAACAATTGAGAGAGAGAAAATGACCACTTTCTTTTCAACTCCTACTATTAGGTCACACTATATTTTTATTTATTTATCTTGGTGGAATTTTCACTCGTTAATAAAATACACTTTAAAGCGCTCCATTGCGCTGAAATTTAAAATACCTGATTATTTTGGATGACAATACAGTAATTTAATGATAATTAATAATAATTAATTGATTAAAACTAATTATTCAAAGAATTACAAATACAGCCACTTTGGCTTCATCTTTGGCGACTTGGGTCAAAACTTGTGTGTGTGTGAAAAGGTTTTTTTCTCACGTTTTGAAGCATTCAGTTGCACTGAAATTTTATATATACGATTGTTTTGGATGACAATACGATATTATAGTATTAATTATAACTATTTAATAAAAAGTAGCTAAAATAAAATTTTTCTTTGTTGATCTAAATAGGAATTGGCTTAAAACAATTTTTTTTTTTTTGTATTACTTGTTTTCAAATGTTTTATCTCTAAACACAATTATTATACTACACTAAGTGTTTTCTCTTTTCTTCTGCAAACCCAAATCGCTTTCTTTTCTCTCTTAATGCTAAAAGTTGCTTTTATGACTTGATTGAGAATGGCTTGGAATGGTTCCGTTTCAGAAACCACCAAGAAAAATTACCTTTTTTAATTCATCAAAATCCTTTACAGGAAGAAAGTGATACGCCTTTTTAATTAAGATTAATTGATATGTTTCTAAATGGTGGGGGAGCATGTGGAAGAGTCGAGAGAAATTACTTAAATAAAATGAATTACTATACTTACTATACTGGCAAGAATAATTCTTCGTTCCAGTGCAGAATGAAATACCCATTGTGGTGTTAGAAGTAATTATTAGTGTTTAGCCCCTTAACTAGTTTGCCTCCATGCTGATTAAGCATTGATGTTCTCTTCTTTCTATCTTTCAATTGAATGTATATTTAATTCTTATTTTGAGATTATTGTAATATTTTTAAGAGATGAGAGAGAGAGAGAGAGCTTTGACCATGGTAATGAAACGCTTCCCTTCCGGAATTTTCTTTGTGGTGGAGGTGGGACTTTTTCTTTGAAGTCAGAAATTTAGGTTCTGGAAAAGGTTGGATGGAAAAAAAGAATTGGCAAGACAATGTGTTGTTTGTTGCTTTAGAAAAAATAAAAATGGAATGATAATCCAAAACAAACAAAAAAACTGATATATTTCTGTTCCGATTGCAGTATAGGACTTAGTATTACACTATGTTTCAAATTGTGTATATGTATGTGCACACACTCAAAACATTCCACCATTTGAAAAATAGGCACGAACATGAAATTGTTTTGCGGGTAAGCGAGACATTCTTTTAACCCCTTCAGGACCAGCGGAAGGAGAAAGAGCGCTTGCCCAAGCCGTGTGAATTTCCCTGCTAAGCCTAATTTCATTTAAAAATTCATAGAAGTTTTAAATGCAATCAAATACGCAACAACTTAAAATTTACTATCATTGATAATATCTGAATGTACAAACATTTTTGCGATTTTTTTAAAAAAAACAAAACAATTGCAAATTTTAAAGAAAATGTTTTCATTTTAATAAAAAAAAATTACATACACTTTTAAAAAAAATTGACAAAAATCCCATAGATTTGCATACGAATACAGAAAATATTAGAAAGCAAACCAACTTTTTCAAAATATAAACAGAAATCCAAAGAGCAATAGATCATGAACCATTAAATGTCAGATTTTCTCGAAAAATCTAAACATGTGCAGCTGTATATATTGATGAATATCTCGGATTTAATTAAAAAAACACGGAGCCGAAAACCCATATTGAGGTTCAAAGTTTTGTGAAACATTATTTAAAAAAAATGATTTTTACCACCACATCTCTCTCTCTCTAGTGCTTGTAAAAATTAATATAAAAACGTTCCTAACTCCGAACACCGGTGTGATCATCGGCCTACGAGCAGGGAAAACTCTATCACATATATGATACCGTGAGCCGTGGAGGGAGAAACACGTGATCACATATATGTGCTCATGGCCCTGAACAGGTTAAGGTACATGAAACAGTCTTCATAGCTTGGAGAGTGTACCTATAAAAAGCAAATATTTAGGGGTTTTTTTTGTGTTCCACAATTATATAAAATAAGAAATAGTATGAAAACTTTAAAATTGAAAATTAAAGCTACTATGCTTAGTTATATGCAATAAAACGTTCTTTTCCTTGAATGTATTAGTGAATGAGTATTAACGTCACACTGTTCTGCTACGCGAGGGCTTTTGGTGACGGACCTCGTCATTTTGAACCATGGTCAAGTGACGTGGACGACACCTGAGCTAGCACCCCCACCCCTCTCCTAACTACCACACCAACGGAAGGTATTATTAGGTTTCAAAAGGAAAAATGAGGTTATTCATTCTGGCCACTTGCATCTATGACTTATACCATTCCCCATTTTATATTCAGTTTTCAGTCTATCCTTAACATAGTTGTCTACACATATTTAGGGAATTTTGTTTTTGTAAACTCTTCCTTTTAATTACCTAAATATCAAAGATATCGTTAATAGTATCAAGACGAGTTTTATACCGAGAACAATCTAAATACTATAAACTTTCTCTCGTCCTTGGAATGATAATTATTTGTATAAAGGACTTTTAACCTGGAAGAAAAACTTTTCAGAGTATGGTGAATATTCCTCTTCCATCAAAGTGTGCGTATAGACAACAAGAAATTATGTTGTTGCATACTGCCTCCCAAGCTGCTAACAGTTCTATGTTGGATTCTGGTTAATCCATTGCGGCGTGTTCAAATGATTGTGCGCGGATGGTTAATGCAGTATTTCTCAAAATGTGGGGTGTAACCCCTTAGGGGGCGTAATATCCCGATGAAGAGCCTATTGAAAAGTCGAAAATAAAAGATATAAAATGAGTATTAAAAATTTACTAAAATGAAAAGCAAAATACATTCCGACACTAAAATTAAGCACACGTTTATACTGATATAATACACTTTTAAACGTACCAGCACTGCTCAAATTTTTGATAGTTAACATGCCAATATTCTAAATTAAGAGAACGTTTAGTGATTACTAGTGACTTCCATGGGCTTGTCATATACAAAATTTTGTACTTAACTTGATAATTTGTATGGTTTATAATTAAAACTGTATTGTAGCTTTACGTCCAAGTACATTTGTATTACATTCAATGCATTGTTACTGTACAAGAGGGGAGGGGGGCGACGAATATTATGATTGAAAATTGGGTCGCAAATATTGAAAGTTTGAGAAGCACTGATTTAATGGTAAAAGCGTGGATTATCATCCCTATTTGGATGTGTTTCTCCAATTTCTATGGACTCGAGGAAAATATTAAAGATTGAATTTTTCAGTCAATATTGTTGAGTGTGTGAACAAAATCTGAAAAGATACCCGGACTCTTAACAAAAGTGTAAAATCTCATTTGTGTACAAATTGTAGAGGAGGCAGAAGATGAGGAAAGTAGAATTTTCGATTCAGAGAGACGTTCATTGCCAGCTGCAAAAAAACATCAAAAAACAACTCAGATGACTGAAAGAAGTTGTGAGTTCTCTGAGAAAAATGAAGGCATTACTTATTGATCTGGAGAGAGAATTGTAAACTCATATTTGAACATTAATACATCGAAATATGTATTTCAAACTTTAAAATGCGTTTTACTCGAAATATGTTTTTAAGAAAATGCTCCAACGCGGGAACCACGATTGCTCAAAAACTTTCCAAAATAATGAACTAAAACGTTTTGTCTTATGTTTTGTATAACAGTAGAAATGTTTTAACCATCAGATTTATCAGTCACTGTTTTACTACAAAATTTACAGTCCTTTTTCTTCATAAGAATATAATCACTGCTTTTTTAAGCAATTTCATATAATAACAAAGATAAAATGTTCTAGTTTTTGAAAAAATTCAAATATCTCTTATCTTGAAATTCATTTCAAAAATGAGTAGCAAAGTATCACGTCAAAATTGAAAAATTTAGAATTTACACAAAAACTTTTTGTACTTAGTGAATCTAGTCTATGTAATTCTCTGTAATTTTTTTTCAATTTTGTAATAAACATAATTTGTTTTTCTCTTCTTAATTTTTTTAACTCTTAAAATGTATTAAATTCTAAAGATCACAAAAGTCTCTACAGCTTCATTTAAAAAAAGCTGTCGCAAGTTGTCAAACAGACGTAAACCTACTTTAAAAATGAAATTAAAATAGCTTATTAACCAATTTATCTAGTTCATGCTTTACAGAGCCATTGAAAAGAACCAAGTATATATTCAATTATACTCATTCCGCATTTTGGACCACTCAAATTATATTGATTTAACAATTATAAGGATGATGTTTAAATCATTAGTTGAGAAAAAAACAATCCTAAAAAGAATAAAATATTGATGAAATATATATATAAAAAAATTAGGCAGCACATGGAAATGAATTTCTAAACTGTAGAATTTGGTGAAGAAACGAACTCGGTTTAAATTATTCCGTAGAATTCAATATCTTGTTTCAACTCTTCCTCTATCTTATTTTTTGCATATATGTTTGTCTACCCACGAGTATAATAATGTAATTGAATTGCGTGTATTTAGCAAAAATAGCTCATGAAAATGGAAACGTAGATTATCAATTCCCGTGTATAAAGAAAAATTAAAGATAAACATAAAAAAAGAAATATTGTTTTTTCGATCTTATTAAGGTGTATTTTTACCGTTTTTTTTTGCTTTCTCTTGTCCTTACTGTTTTCTTAAAAGCCTTATTTGTAATGTTTTGCTTACACATTTTCCTTCCCTACTTTCTTTCGCAATCCATTAATCCAAAATAAAGAGTGTGTTAATAGAAGATAAGCGATGAAAAGGGGAAATACATCGAGTGGAATCTTTAAATTAGACTGGGAATCAGGTGTGCATAATTTTAAGCTGCGATTCCTTTAATGTCGTATTACATTACTCTTTTTTTTTGTCCTAAGAGATACCAGTTACTTAATCATTCATGAAAAAACATCAATAAATTACTGAACTTTTTAGTTGCATAGAATTATCCCCCCCTCCCCTCTTCATTTTCTCTGCCGGAAATCTGTAGGGTATTATATAGGAACGTCTTTAATAACTGTTAATAAAAATATGAGAGCAATTTTTTTTCTTTATTGAACAAAATATTCTGGGGAGAAAAAAATTAATATAGCCTGAGGATTATAGCAAGGTTTGTCAACAAAATTCATTCCTATTTTATATAAAATTTAGAAAATTATCAAGAGAAAGTGGGTTAGTCTACATCAGCGATACTCAGCCTGTGACCTACAGAATTTTTCTGAGTGACCCAGTCTTGGTCCATTGTACGGACAAATTCAGTTATTAAAGGACAGTGCATTAAATATTTAGCGATAAATCCTATTAATCCAGCAATAAAATATGTAAATTTTGCTACCGATGCCCTGCTAATTCGCCAGTGACCAGAAACTGTTTCTATTTCTTTGCAACATTATATGTTATGACAAATCTGTTGAGAACTCAAATGTCCTATCGTTGGTGTGGTGCGGTAGTTAAGAGAGGTAGGTGCCAGCTCAGATGTCTTCCTTGTCACTTGGCCATGGCTCAAAATTACGAGGTCCGTCGCCAAACGCTCTCGAGTAGCTGAACAACAAGCGAAGTTAACATGCACTCACTCTTTGTAGAGAAAAGACCCAACTGGGGGCTATTATGTGTTTGTTATCATGTTTTGAATAACTTGTTTGTGATTAAGATGGAATCAGATCATGGACTGATTAATGCTGGATGTAGACGAGTGATTATGATCATGAATTCATGACTAAGCGAAGGAATATTTATTAACCTCACACTATAAAGCCACATGGGAGCTACTGGCGACGGACCTTGTAATTTTGACCCCAGGATCAGATTAGCATTTTCTTTCCTAACTTTCTCAGCACTCATAGGAACGACTTTGACCCTTGTCTGAATTAACTCCTTTAAGTGCCACTGACGTATATATACGTCTTATTCTACCAGTGCGTTAAATTCCCGTGCGTATATTCGTCTTTCAATAAAAATGATTATTTTCTTGGCGCTGCTATCAGTAAAACTATTCCGAAGGTTTTAGAATGAATGAAAATGAACTTGACAGTGTTTGCAAAGGATTTCAAAGAAAAATTTGCTTATTTATGCGTCCCCGTTAAAACACCGCATACGCGTGCCTGTGTGAAAATCATTGGCAATGGGATGCAAATAAAGTACAGTAAGACCCCGCTTAACGCTGTTTTGGTTTAACGCTGTTTTATTTGAATAGTAAGATTTCTTGAAATTGTACTCAGCGTTATAGGCTTCCCAATATCCGAAACAGTTTATCTGTGTCTTTTCCTTTCCTGCGGTATTATACGAACGTATTTTTATCGTTTCAGATATTTGTTGCGTTTTTGTAAGTATAAAAATTTATATAATATAATGATTGCTATAGTAACAAATATTATGATTTTTAGTTTTTATCATGAGTGATAATAAAAACATGAAAATAAAGCAACAAGAAAAAGCATTTCACTAGAAATTAAAATGCAAGTGATTAAAAGATTAGATACTGATGAACGTTAAT
The DNA here is from genome assembly GCA_019973955.1 of Trichonephila inaurata madagascariensis. NCBI lineage: Eukaryota > Metazoa > Arthropoda > Arachnida > Araneae > Nephilidae > Trichonephila > Trichonephila inaurata. The sequence goes on along the minus strand of BMAV01017183.1, from coordinate 27,999 downwards.
TTCAAATTGCTGCTGCATTGTGAATTTGGTAACTTCAACAATGAGGACCATTCTTAAGAATAAAGAAAAAAAAATACTGTCACATATATAGGCAACTGCAACTATGACAAGCTCAGCAACTAGAGTTATCCGTTCTAGAAATAATACAACAGAGGAAATAGAAAAAAGACTGTCTATACGGAGTGAAGACAAAATTGAACGCAATATGCCATTAAGCCAATCTACATTCTTGATAAAAAAGGCAGAAAATTTAAAATACAGAAGAGACTGAATGATCGGAAAAATAAACACACACACATACCGACTTAGAATTTTATTTATTTTTATATGTATAGTCGTTTATAATGTTTTTATATTTGTAAGAAATACATTTTTGTTTTATTGTTATAAAAACACATAATTAATAAATTTAATAGTAAAATACTTGACCCATTTTCTATCCATCTCCTCATAACCCCTTTCTTTACTTGATGAGATAACCTCGTTTAAAGCTGTTTCATATTACGCTCTACTTTGATGGAACGTATATGGCCGCGGTAGCCGAATGGTATAGGTATCGGACCGTGACTTGCCTTTTCACGAGTTCGAGCCCAGTACCACTAAAGACCCGCCGTGTAGGGCAACGATGCACGTTAAATCTGTCAAGAGCTGAAACGTCCTCCCGTTGGTGTGGTGTGGTAGATAGGAGAGGGGTGCCAGCTAAGGTGTCGTCCACGTCACTTGACCATGGTTCAAAATTATGTGGTCCATCGCCAAATGCCCTCGTTTAGCTGAACAGTGCGACGTTAATATTCAATCAATCAATTGATGGAACGTATATTTCGCATGTTAAGCGGGGTTTTACTGTATATTTAAATTGGCAGTACTGTATATTTAAATTGGCAGTTGCATCAGTCCCTCTATACTGTAGGTCTTCAATTGCACGGAGGCTTGAACGCATGACACTCTAGCCACGAGCCATGACCACCAGACTACCGCTTTCTTAAGAACTCATGGCCAATGTTGCTTTTGTCGAATCATGGTTTAAAATATTGGTACTATCAAAGACCGCCCTCCAGAGGTGGCTGATGCACATTAAATTTTTTGAAGTTCAAAGTCAGTTTACTGATGTGATGTGAAAGTTTAAAAATAGGGTATTCTATCTCTGGTGTCCACCTCGTTTTTCGACCGCCATTAGCTATCACGTTTCTTCAGACTGAGATGTTAATAAACAATTTTTTTATCAGTGGATTTGAGCTTTGATGATATTAAGTTCCCTTTATGTGAAGGGGTTGATGCACGTTAAATCTGTCGAGGCTCAAATTCCTCACGTTGGTGTGGATTCGAAGCTTGGAAAGTAAAGGACTAGCTCAAATTTCGATATCGTCATTTTATGGACGTTTAAACTCATGTTGCTCCTGAGTGATTGATTGATTGAATATTAACGTCGCACTGTTCAGCTACGCGAGGGCTTTTGGCGACGGAACACGTCATTTAGAACCATGGTCAAGTGATGTGGACGACACCTGAGCTGGCACCGCCTCTCCTAACTACCACACCACACCAACGGGAGGACATTTCAGCTCTCGACAGATTTAACGTGCATCGCTGCCCTACACGGCGGGTCTTTAGTGGTACTGGGCTCGAACTCGTGACAAGGCATGCCACGATCCGATACCTATACCACTCGGCTACTGCGGCCACATGTTGCTCCTGAAAGCATCGTTAATAAACAATCAAACAGATGTCATTAATCCAGCAGTTCTCAAAAAATGAGGTGAGCTCCTTAGGAGGGGAGGGCATCATAACTCTACGAGAGAGAGAGGGGGAGCTAGCATATTGAAAAGTCGAAAATAAAAGATTATTTAAAAAAATTGTTAATTTACTGAGATAAAACAACAAAAAAAAACATTTTGACGTAATGAAAAATAAAATACATATTTGTGTGAACTGATATAATACACTTATAAATGTATCAGTACTGCACAATGTACTTTATGCATAACTTAACAATACTAAATTAAGAACAAGTTTAATAATTACAAGTGACCTCATGTGGGCTGGTTATATAAGAAATTATATAAAAAAATTAACTCGTATATTGATCAATTTTGTAAAGTTTATAATTAATCCCTCAACTGTCGATTAAAAGTTACACAATTCGCTCCCCAATGCCGCCATTGTGCACGTATGCATGCGTGTGTGATGTATTGGAGGGGGGAGGAGAGAATGAGTGAGTGAGGAATATTAACGTCGAACTATTCTGCTACGCGAGGGCTTTTGGCAACGAACCCTATAATTTTGAACCATGGTCAAATGACGTGGACTACACCCAGCTGGCAACCCCCTCTTCTAACTACCACACCAACGGGAGGACGTTTGAGCTCTCGACAGATTTAACGTGCATCACATTTCCTACACACGGTGGGTCTTTAGTGGTACTGGGCTCGAACTCGCGTAACAAGGCCAGCCACGATCCAATACCTTGACCACACGGCTACCGCGGCCACTGTGAGAAAGGAGAGAAAAGAAATCAATAGGGGAATTCTCTGAAATGAGTAAATCCTTCGCAAACGCTCAATCAAGTTCTTTTTATTGCATTCCAAAGTCTTTGGAAAAATATTATGGATAGCCAACACAGAAAAGATCGTATTTCGGAAAGATGTATATATACGTCTGGGGCAGTTAACGCTTTACTGTGTGAGACATTTATCTACGCCGGTGGCACTTAAGTGTTTAAAGTGGAGGGGGGCCCAATGCAAATTATAATTAGATATTGGGTCACAGATAATGAAAGTTTAATAAGTACTGTATTAATCTAAGTAAACGTGCAATCAGTGGATGTGTGAAACTAAATATCATAATTAAAAATGGTTATCACATGACACGAGTAAAGTAAATTAGAGAATAAGGCAATATTAATGTCGTACTATTCAGTTACTCAAGGGTTTTTGGTGGTACTAAACAATGGTCAAGTGACGAGGACGACACCTGAGCTGACATTCCCATCTTCTAGCTACCACACCAACGGGAGGACGTTTGACCTCTCGACAAACTCAACGTGCATCTCTCCACTAAACGGAGGGTCTTTAGTGGTACAGAGCTCAAACTCATGATACGCCAGCCTTGAGTCCTTTACCTTCACCACTTAGCTACCACGGCCACCACAATAGTCAAGGTGTTGACCTTCAATTAAGGCCAAATATGTGCAGGCCGCTTTTGTGGCTCAATTTGAATGTCTATTCAACATAGAGTAAGGCCGCGGTAGCCGAGTGGTATAGTATCGGACCGTGGCTTGTGCCTTGTCACGAGTTCGAGCCCAGTACCACTAAAAGACCACCGTGTAGGACAGCGATGCACGTTAAATCTGTCGAGAGTTGAAACGTCCTCCCGTTGGTGTGGTGTGGTAGTTAGGACAGGGGGTTCCAGCTCAGGTGTCGTCCACGTCACTTGACCATAGTTCAAAATTACGTGGTCCGTCGCCAAAAGCCCTCGTGTAGCTAAACAGTGCGACGTTAATAATCAATCAATCAATCGACATAGAATAAATCAAAGTTACTAGTCTCGATGACGGTCTTGTTATCTGGCTGTAGTTGAGAATTGTGTGTGGCCTATATGCTGTGCTTAGCGGATCTTATGTCGAGCAGAGATATTTTGTAGGAAAATACTCAACATCAACAAGACAACATTTAAAAAATAAATGCAGTTCAATGCATATTGAATTTTTATATAAAACTTTATTTTACTTAACTTTTATGCAATTATTAAAGTTGCGAAATCTACTACAAGTGTAGCTAAAAATACTATCAGGTATTAAAAATGATTCAATACACCTCTTCTGTAAGTATATTTTAAATATAATTAGTTATAATATATTTACTACATATATTCTAGTCTATTTGTATTGTGATAAATAATTATTTTGAGCTAATGCATAATCTGTCTTAGTACTGTTTTCAAAAGTCTCAGATAAAGAAGTACTTATAAAAATATAATAATGTGTATAACATAGAAACTTTGAAATCTTATTTTATAATTATTTTCCCTTATCATTGTTATAAACTTAAATTTGTTTGAAGTTTAATAAAGCTATAAAACCTTAACAGATAGTTAAATTATCTTTTAAACCCTGCTTAATGGTTATTTGATTTAATTTTGTTATTATATCTTTTATAGTTCAGTAAGGAAATTGTGTAAGAGTTATGAGTAATAAAAGAAAAATAGATTATGTCCAATATGAGGTAAAGGGTAGTAAAATAGTTACTACATTAAAGCAATATTTTCATTATAATTCGTAGCTCGTATTTCGAAACCCTACAAAGTACATGATAATGAAAAAACTTAGTTAAGGAAAAAGTAAGATTTCTACAAGATGAAAAAAATTTAATATAAAACAATTTCTTCAATCAGGTAATATTCATAAGCAAACAAAATCTTAAACATAAAATAACTTTTTTGTTTAGCCACACAGTTTAATTATCTTGGGATTTTTAACAAGTTAAATTATAAGTTGGTGATTTGACTATTCAATAGGCAAATATTGATCAACACTAATACCGCAAGACAGCTCAATTTCATCTATCTAATTAATCCCATTTTAACGAAATTTATAAGCAATATATCATATATATGATAATTACCTAAGTATAAAGAATTTCAAATCAGCAAGCCTTTAAATATCAGGGAAAATCATTAAATAAGAGTATTTGTATTATATTATTCTTGGAAAAGTGTGGTATTTCAAAATATTTTAATAGAAGCATGTTATCATATAGACCGTAATTTATAAATATTTTTTACTTTATTAAGGAACGTAAAATGACTGAATAAAAGGGGTTTTAGCTGTAAATTTACATTGCCGAAAACATTTTAAAATTTGGATATATTTCTAAAGTGTACAGGGGATGTTGCCGAATTCGACCGACAAATTCAATGATATCATAGTAGGCAGCATGGAGACGACAAATCAATGCAAGACATGGGGTGAATAACCATGTTTAGTGGATGAGAATCGTGACATTAGTAGCCATCAGGAAGACGACAAAAGGACTCCAATCCGGTATAGTGGTTAGCAATGCTGACTGCTGTGCCTTAGGGCCTGAATTCGAATCCTGGATAAGACATGGATGTTTGTAAATGTATAGTGCCTTCGCGGCATGGGAGTACTCTAAACAGCCATCGAGCCGCGAGTCCTCTTGTGAGGTTGGTGGAAGAGGAAGAGAGGTAGGAAGCCCTTGACCCTCCCCCAGGGTGTTCTCCCTCAAAATTGAGGTGGAACCGAGCTAAATCGTACTGTCACCTGTACGGTGCTCAAGGCTACGGCCAACGACAGGCGTAAATTTAGCCCCTTGTCATGAATTTCATGAGATCAGGTGGCAAGAGAAACAGCAATAACAGGATGACGACAAGCTAGACGACGGAAGTTACCAAACGAAAGCCGCGATATACATTTACTGTTTGAATGCGTCAAAGGCGCAAAATACCTTGTTCTCCTACAGCACTTCCTCCCGGAGTTTTTGTAGGTAGTATTGCCCACTGCACAGCAACACGTATGGCTCATGCACGGATGTACACCAGCAAATATTTCGATGGGGGTGAAACCCCACCTACATATTTCGGGAGGTGGATAAGACGTGGTGGACATGTTTTACCTCCCGCTTCCAGGACATACAATTCTTGGAATACATCTTCCAGTTTGCTTGAATTGCTTGTGTTGCGTTCGAAACGCTAGTGGCTTCAGTAGGATCTCACGTCATGGATTCTGATATTGCCAGCACACCGGATTTGTTTGAACGTGTCCAACAATCATTAGTTAATCGATGTCGTCTATGTTATGACCTACGCGGGAACAACTTTAAAAGATTCCTGTGACAAACTTTTCACTGTATACCTGATATCGAGCTTTGTTGCGTTGTTCATGTTGTAAACATGCTTTACTTGTAAAAAATGTATTCCTTATCTCTCGTAGCAGCTTTACATTCCACTCGACATCACACACTTCATAACTGTTTTTGCGAATTACTCAGACTAAACGTGGTTCGAAACCCTATGTTCGATGGTGACTTGTGATCCTCATGATGCCTACTATAACTTCTCTGAATTTGCAGGTCGAATTCAGCAACACTCTGTGCTTTCAGAACTTTTATAGTGATTTTACTACACCAACTCGGCAAACAATTCAAAGCTTGACGCGCTTTATATATAAAAATTACGTGTCACTTTGTTTATCCGGGATAATCTCCAAAACTATTCAACCGATTTTAATATAGATTTGTGTATTGTGTGGGATTTCGTCTAACTTAAAATATAGGATAGTTATTATGACGTCATATTTTTTTATTGCCTGAAATGTGAAAAATCCGGGAAACGGGAAAATTTGCAAAATGTCGCAATGCGTGTGTCTGCAAAAGCGGATTTTGTTGACCAAAGTGCACGAAAAGTGAATGCCTGGTGTATTTCGAAACGTGGAATCCAAATTTTGAATTGGTTTCCAATAATACCTGGAACTTTGTCGGATATTACCGGTGAACCGTATTTTAGACGCACCATGGCAGGAGCTTACCTTAAAGGCCTTGGAGCACGGAAACTTCGTCCTAGACGTATTTTAAAAGGGCAATCCGAATCTAATATCCTGAGAAATTACCTTAACTGCCGGATATTTCTGGACGACCGTCTTTTACGCGAACCATGGCAGGTGCTTACCCTAGAAGTCAAAGTGAAAAAATTTCATTTCTGGTGTATTTCGGGATGGTGGACGAGATTTTTAATTTAAATTTTAGAAACTACCTTAACTTTGCCGGATAATGCCGGACGGCCGTCTATAACACGAACCGTGCTCAGAACTTACTCTAAGAGTTTTAGAGCGGGAAAAAGAGCGTTTCTGATGTATTTCGAGATGACAAACGACTATCTAAAAGTGAATTTTAGAAATTTCTGTAAATTTGTCGGATAATACCAGAGGACCACATTTTAGACACACCGTGGCAAGGGTTTACCTTAAAAGCCTTGGAACGCGAAAACCTGGCACCTGAATTTTCTTGAAATGGAAAATCTGAATCTGATATGATTCGAGAAATTCCGGTAACTTTGCCGGATAATTTCGAACGTCCATATTTTACGCAGACCATGGCAGGGGCTTACCCTAAAAGTCTTGGTGCGTGAAAGTAAGCCTTTCTGGTGTACTTCGGGGTGGGGAACGAGAATCCGAAATCGAATTTTAGAAGCTCCCTAAATTTTGCCGTATAATGCTGGACGACCCTAATGGCCCCATTCCAGGAACTGAACTTGTAGGCTCTAGGGCAAAAAAAGAGTCTCCAGTTGCGTCTGGGGGATGAAAACAAAAAATTTCATATTTCAGAAACCCCCTCCCCTTTTGCAGGTTTTTAAACCGGAATCAGGGGGAAAAGGCTTTGCATTCAAGTTCCACGCCCGGACCCCCTCAGGGGCTCACCTTTTTTTTAGGTGAGTAGGGGTTTTTCCGCCCCCGAGGTGCCCTAGTGATCTTTTTTCTTCCAAAAGGGGTTTACTGTCTTTGGTAAACATGGGTTTCCCACGAACCCGGGGTCCCCTAGTGATCTTTCCCCTTTTTTCGGCCCTTCTTTTTGCCATTAAAATTTTCCCCTTTTTTCTTCCTTTCCCGCCCCTAGACCACAGACCAATTCTACACAATGAACTATGTTCAAAACTTTTTTTTCTATTAAAAAAACTTTTTTTTTTAATTACTAACATATTAGGGTTTTTACATTTGTATTGTGTTATTTTTATTTCCCTTTTTTCCGTATATTTTTTTTAAATTTTTTGATTATTTTGTTTTATTTATTTTCGATTAACACCGTTTTTTTTTCAACCCATGTTTGCCGTGGGGGGCCCCCGTAAGGGGAAAATGGGTTGGGGGGAAACCCTTTGCTTTCCCCTTTGCCCACCGCTTCTCCAGTATGGAGGGGTTAGTGGCCTGGGGATACCTCTGCTTTCCCCTTTTTGGCCCACGCTTCACTGTAGACGGGTGGCGGGGTGGGGCCCCGCTCCTGCCCAATCGGCTGGAAATTACCTCTCTTCGGTGTCCCCGAAGAGCACTTTGGGGTTATTTAGAAAAGGGGGGTGTCGGGTTTACCCTTTGGGATCCTCACCCGGGACTGTATCACTATATTCTGGGTGTACCCAGGTAAGCGCCGTCCCGGGTTTTTGGCCGGATCCGGGCAACCCCGCCTCCCTTTTTGGGACTCCGTGGTGGGTGGAGGCACGCCGGGACAAAGTGGTATACGCGTTGTTATGGATCCAATGCTGCTGTCCCCGGGTAAAGGCCCGTTTTCCCCAACCCCCAAAAACATTGATCAAAAAAAAAATACCAGATTTTTATTGATTTCTTTCCAAAAACAATGAAATGTCTTCGAAACCCCTTTCGAAATTTAAAAAAAGCCCCTGATAGGAATAGGTGGTGAACCGAAATCCTTTAAAAAGTTTGGGTTCCCGGGGATCTGCTTTTGAAACAAACTCTGCTCTTCAAACTAAGCCCTTTTTTTTGCTTCCCAAGCTTTTCCAAATAGTCCTGTTACAATAAAGTCCACACAAAACATTTAAATTTCCCTGCCGTGGGTGTCTTTTTCTGAAACTGACCTGTTGAGCACCCCGGAAAAAACCCGAGGGTTTTTCCAATCGGGGTGTTATTAAAGGTCAAAAAGAATACCTTTTAAAAAAAGACTCTACACATTTTCCCAACTAAACACATAATTTTAATTTTCCCAATAGCCCAAAAAACCAACAAATAAAAAGCCGGTTACTTAAATTGGTTTCCCTCCCCACAAACCCAACCCCTGCGCCGTTTTAAATGCCAGAGGTTGGGGAAAAATTTAAACTTTTCCCGCCGCGGTCAACTGACTTTTTTTCCGAAAGTGCGTCTGCCGGGAAAGCTTCCACAGATTGCATTCTAGAGCCAAAATGTATAAACTGCTCACAAAACCCCATCCATCCGATTCAAAATTATGCCCCCAAAAAGGAAAATAAAAACAGATACAGGAAATAAAAAAAAAAATAAAAAAAATTTCTTACCCAGAAGCCCCGCAAATTAATAGTGCCTCAACTATCCCCCAAAAATATGCTCAAGTTACAAAAAACCTACAGCAATAACCCACACACATGTACACAAACTGATCCAAAAATTACAAACATAATCTGCCCACCTTTAGTATGTCTCAAACCCACCCTTTCGAAAATACTATACCGGGGCCTCGGCTTCAATATCTGGGTTTTTACGTCATCTTCATCCACTCGCAAAATCTAATTCCTTCCCATCTGCAATACTACCAACAACTCAAAAACGAGTCTTTGACCCAAAACCCATTACTACTACTACTACTTCCCCCAGCAATAGCCTAAATACTTCCGTTTCATCGTTATCAACTGAAATACCCCAGTTCTTCCAATAAATTTCCCCTCTATCAACTGATGTTCAATCATCAGTTTTCCCTATCAGAGTCTACAGCTACTACATCCAATAAAAAACATAACACATCCCAACGAAATTCAAAAATAGAAGAAAACGCCCCAAAAAAAACAAAAAACCCGAAATAGAAATAAAAAAAGACTCCACCCTAAAAACCCCGAAAAACCAGCACCTCAAGAATATACTACTGATGGGAAAACATGCTTGTATATGACGTAGAGGAAAAAAAATTGACCAGATCCTCTGGATAAATCCCAAAATGTCAAAAAATGTTTTATACGATCCTCAAGCAAAATACGCAAGTTAACACCAACCCGATTCAGGACAAGTAAAAACTAATTTTATAACATGTATTGCCCGACTTTTTATTAATCAAAAAATTTTTCCATTCTCCTTTTCCAATTGTTTTTTTTTTTTAATATATGGTTGACTTTTGGGGGGGCAACCCCACCAAATTTTTTTTTAATTACTTGAAAAAAAAGGGTTTTTTGTGATTAGAAATTTTAACTTTTTTGAACTGTATTGTCATTATTTTTAAATATTTTATAAAAAATTTTTTAAAATTTTTTTATAAAAAATGTTTTGGGGCAATTTTAGCCCAAATTGGCCTTTTTTCGCCATAAAACCCTACTCTCACTCACTCACTCCACGTCCGGATTTTCATTCCCTCTAGCGACTGCAGGTGCACACGCGGTCCCGTGTGTGTTTTGGAGTGTGGAGTGAGAATCTGAAATTGAATTTTAGGAGTTCTGATAACATTGCCGGATATTGCCGTATGACCATAATATTCACGGACAGTGACACCGGTCTAAATTGCAGACGTAGGAAAGCAAAAAGTGAGTTCTGATCGAGATGGCTTATTTGAATATTCCCATCCAATTTTCCGAAACTATGTCAAATAACGCCAGGCGATCACATTGCCACATATTCGTATTTTACGTGTATCATGGCAGGGTCTTACCTTAAAAATTCTTCGGGTGTGAAAAAAGATTACCTAGTGTTTTTCTGGATGGGGTACAAAAATCTGAAATCAAATTTTAGAAGTTCTCATTATTTAGCTGGAAGACCGTAATGCCCCTTTCAGAGACGGAACTTGCATGGGTAGGTGCACCAAAAGTGGTCATCGAGTGCATCTCGGTGTGTGGAACCTGGATTTGGATATCAGAAACTCCCCTAACTTAGCTGGATATTGCCGGATGAGGTTGGATAGCTTTGCGTTCGAGTGCGGTTCATTTCCTATACCAACTAAACTTGCAGGCATAGCCTTGCAAAAATACGATTGGAATCGGAAATTACATTGACAATTGCATTTTCAGTCATTGTTGTCATTTTGTTAGATGGTGGACAAACTACACACTCCGCATTGAAGCTGTCATTAGACATTCATAAGAAACCAGGAGCAATATGTATCGTTGAAAAAAATGCGGATTGCTACAGTATTGCAAAGGAGTTAAGTCATAACTAGATGACTGTACCATCTACCATAAATATTCACTCGAGACATTTCATAGAACTTTCCAAGATTTAAGCGGGAGTAAAAAATATTCGGTTGTACTGTCCTTCTACTGTGTGGTGATTTCCAATAGACATTGCCAGTCATTTCTCGCACTACTTTTGCTCACGAGATTAAAGCATATTTAAAACAATCGCCATAAAACAATCGTTTTTATGGCGAAACGTCGAAACACTTCGACTGCCCATAAACGTGCGAGTACAATTGCAAGTTGTTGAATCGGCGCAAATATATGCTGGATCCCAAACTGCAAACAACTTCTGCACTGCTGCTCAGACAAAAAACTGATTGAAAGTGTCTTTCTGGATATACCGAATAATTATATAAATAATGATTGGTTCTATGCTCCGGTTACTCTTAAAAAGAAAATATGTTGATGTTAACGAAATAAACTTCCAGATATAGAGTTCTTGCCAGGTGATTCAATGCGGTACACATTGTTGATTAAAACAAAACCGTAAGTTGCCCAACTAAGTTTTTGAATTATCTGGATATATCAGAAATGCCACCACACAATCTTTGGTTCAAGATTGGTTAACTGGTTATTTTGCTGTGTAACTTAAATCCTCCTAGATTTTACAACGGTACATGTTTATTCATCAAAAAAAAATTACCAGGAAACTTCTAGAAGCAAACATTTTGAGTGTAAAGTTTACAGGAGAAATCGTCCTATTGCCACGTGTCCCACTGATATCGCCAAAAATCTACTGATATCATTCAAAAAGCTTCAATTCCCGATTCGTTTGGTTTTCGCGATTACCGTGAATAAATCTCAAATTTAAACAATGTCATTTTGGGGCTTTCAATTAGAAAATCCATGTTTATCGTATGGCCACATACATGTTGCATGCTTACGTGTGGGGAAGCCACCGAATCTATTTGAGTTAGCAAAAGACGGGTTACCGAAAAATATTGTCCACCGTTTAGCGATTAGTTATGTAAACTTATTTATTGTTATACTGCAAAATGATAAAAATAATAATGAAAATTGATAAAAATCAACGTTAGTTACCTCATTCATAAAATTAAATCTTCTCGTGTTGTTTAACAACTTCATAAATAATTCATGCATTATACTATAGTAAAGTAGGAGATGAATAAAATGCAAAATTAAAATCATTATGATGTTTTATGCTAAATTTCAACTCTCCGAACGTGTAAGCGAACATTAATTTGACTGCACTGAATGGCTTAGAATAATATTAAATCAACGCATTATAAAAAACGCCACAGCAAGGCGTGGCCGGGTCAGCTAGTATATAAATATATTTATGCAGGAGTATTTATAAAAGATGTGCAAAAATTTAAGAGATAATAGCATACATATTTTGCGCAAAAAAGTTATTTAAGTCAAAAACACAAAGTGGTTTAGTTTCAAAAGACATTTTAATGACACGTGATTACAATAAGTGCTAAAAAAATGACAAAAAGAGTATTAGCACGTTATAACTTCAAAGAAAAAATTGGCAAAAGCTGGTAAAAACATAAGGCATTGCGCGTAATCTTTCTGCAGCGACCGAAAGTTTGGTGACTAATTCAACTGCAAATTGAGTGGTTTTTATACATAAGGTCTTCAGCAGTTCACAGACATTAAAAAAAAACATGATATGAAAGATCTGGTGAATTTGATGTTCAAGCTGCCATCTCACCAAACTTATCGACTTTGAACTATTATCAGATGGTTTTGCATGTCTCACACATAATGGAATAGTTCTTCATCTAGCTTTGACTACATTACTCGCCAGATACATGGATTAACGACGCTCAATATGTCCAGCAGGGGGGGTTGCAGAAACGTAAGGTTGATATATATCATTAGTCCACTCATATTACATACAGGCCTTTCTTCTATCTCTTATTTACATGTTAATAATGACGGCTTTATATTGGTAACTTGGAACAGGAATGGAGTTATAGTGGACAGATTTTCAAATGCACCAAAACCTTTACGTTTTAATTTCGAACCTGCATTCGGTGCTGAAAGTTGTTTCTTTGGATGTGTACCATCCCCTATTAAGGTCTTTTCATTCTGTTATGAAAATCCTGTATATATAATGTTTGACATTCTTAGCCTTTGTAAGCGGCTTGCAAAACTCAACTTTTTCCTCTTTGGAAATTAATCTCCTGCATGCTCAAATGTAGATACGTTGATCTAAAAATATTAAAAGCTTGTGGATTATACTATATACTTTTGCATTGTTAACACGATATCTAAAAGTGATTCTATTTTCCCCCCATAATTCGGCAAAAAACATTTGAAACTATGAAACCCTTTTTGTAATCTCCCAAAAAATTTAAATGTTGCATCAAAAAACAAAATACACCTCCAGACTAAGGTTTCAAGAGACAATGGACTTCTCGAAGAGGTGATGTCAAAAATAGTAGGGATGAAATATACGTTGATTTATGTTTTAAATAGATTAACATAAGTGACACGTTTAATTTTGTTAAATTTTAAGTATACCTTTAATGAGAAATGAAACTTATATATATACGTTACGTTACACAAGGTGTACCGAAAGTCAATGCACAGCAACCACAGGATAAGAGGGGAGTCATATGAGATATGGGGGGGACCATAACATTTGGTTAAGTAATGGCTAGCATATTTTTGAATATTTGGAAGATATACATCCTCCACACCGCAACATTAGGGGGCGTACTTTGACTACACACTTTACAATTTTTAAAATGATTTTTTCACGATCATGAATCTTACAAATACTTGTTATGAATCATAATCATAAATTAGTCATGGCATTTTGCTATTAGTTCAATTCAAATTTCTGTTAGTTAAAAATAACATAATTTTCCTGAGTCGGTGCTGGAGAAAATAATATCACCAAACTTTGAAGCACAAAAAAGTACTGTTTATTACCCTAGGCAACTTCTCAAAATGGTGAACACTTGTTCACTCCTATCCATAACAATTAAACCCATTTTTCTTCAAATTGACTTTATTTGAAAAATTTTAACTAATTTTGCTGTTTTTTGAACAACTTGTCTAGGGTAGTATGCGATATTTTTCTTTTTGTAGAGATTCAGTTAGGTTTTATCTCGGGTTTCTCAAACTACGTTAATTTTAACTAAACATACAAAATGGTTTATCCTATTTATGACTGTGATTGATGGCATGGATATCTAAGAGTATATCTTAGTGAAAATTTCACTCTAAAATCGTTAGATTTGTTATCATAATAACTAATGAATTTGTAATGGGTGTGTCAATTTTCAACATCTTCAAAACTCAGCAAGTCGGCACTTAACGAAGTAATATGGAATTTTTCAAAACTTTTTCTCAGATTTGATATAACTTTCCCTTTCGAGACACCCTGTACACTAATTGATGGTTTATATAAGTATTTTTTACTCTACCGCTATTCTAGGAAAATACACATTAACCATTTTTCATATATTTTCAGGATTTTTGTCATCTTACATTAAAGAAAATCAATGAGAGCCAAGCGGAAATGTCCTACATTTCAAGAATGCGTAACGTGATTAAATTTCAGATCGAGAGGAGTGCAGATTATGAGTATATTAAACAAAATTCATTTCCTTTAACCTTTTCATCCTGAAAAATACAATGAATCAAAATGTCGACCTCTAACAAAAAAAGTCTCATGTTTTGGTGCACAACTTTCAACCTTTTCTTCAGTGGAAAGCAATTATGATAGACAATAATGGTTTTCAACGGCATCAAAATCCAAGCCAACTGGTTCATTTAGCTAATGCAAATATATCGGGACACCGATTCTTAACAGTAACCTTCAATGATGTACTTAACAGAACAGAAAGGGAAATCACTGCTGAAAAATATCGAAAACAGTTTTTTGGTAACATCCCTCTTGGCAAATTGACTTCTAAGTATGCATCAGGTAATTTAAACCCAGTGTATGAATCTATGTGGAGACGCCTGTACGCAAATCCCTGCACCGTGCTTTGCTTCAGAGAGGAGGATAGTGTTCTTTACATAAAAGAGCAAACACAAGAAAAAAAAGAAGCCAGTGTATTCAAAAAAATAATGGAGAGGCAGACAGGGGAATCTTTTAATATTTTTCATATTCTAAAAAGTATAGCCTTACCCTATTACTATATTCTTCCTCATACAAATGAACTTAAATTTTTAGATTTTAAAACACATAATTATTTCAATTTAATGTCATTTTGCTTTGAAAGTCAATTGAACATTGCTATGAAAATTTAAAGTATAATGAGAGAATCGTACATGTTCCTTCATGGAACCAAACACAAATAATTGAATCTAGGCAAAGATTTAAAGAAAAATATATTTTAGCTGTTATGCATGGCAGAAAATTAATCTAACCTTAGCGGATTCAGTATAACTTTCCTCGATTCAGGTAATCATACTTTTTTCTGTATTTTTACGTAGACCTACTGGATATTGTTATTCCATTGTAAAAAATATAATTGTATGTTATAACTGATTTCACGATTCTAGTGAATTTATTACATTCCTGATAATCACACTACTGTGGTTTTTTTCGCTGAAACGTTTTAAATTTCAGATGAGTCAATAAATTCTTTTTTGTTTTCAAATCTATTTCATAATTTAAAATTTATTTCCATGTAATATTAATATACGTGTATTTTTTTTTCAAAAATGTTTAATTTATAACTCGAAATCAGTTTAGGAAAGTGTGCTCAGATAAGTAATGATGGAATGCGTACAAACTATTGAATCTGTATTTAAAATGCAATATAAAATTGGGAAGTTATTTCATTACTTGAAAAAATTTTATGTAATTTAAAAATTACAATTTATAAGGTTAAAATTTAAACTAGTGAAACAGACCTCTCTCTCTCCCTTTAACTGTCAAGTTATGATGATTTGGTTACATAGATTGTAAGTATTATGTAAAAGACTAAGGGATGACAAGAGAGAGAGCTGAAATAAAATTCTCCCGAAATGTATTCAGATATAATAATAATAATATGCATTCAAAAAGAGAATTACCCCGTGTAAGACTCCGACGTGACATTCTGAAGCTCTAGTGCAATGATTCTCAAAGTGGTCTGTATAACCAACCTCCAGGGTCTATGACGACCTGAAACAGGTCGAAGTCAGCAAAAAATAATTTGAGAGTCCATGAGGTGAAAGTGGGGGTCTATATGCTAGTGGCTCTCATTAAACTAGTTCGTGACTTTAATTTTTAAAAAGAATTTATTCAAGTAGAAACCAAATTTTACTTATTTAACACATTTATTTGCTATATTTAAGGAGGTTATAATTTGCACTTACTAGGTGACAGCATATTTATTTTTTAAAACAAGAATTATTTTAGCGCTTTTTTTCCAGAGTTCAGCTAAAGAAGTGTAATACTGGAGGTCCCGAATTTTCTCAATTTGTCAGACAATCAGTCAGCACGTTTTAACCTACGTTCAATATTTAACTGCGTTTTACTCAGATTTTGAAACCAGATTTGAAAATGCTTTGACTATGGTAATACTGAAAAAAGCATGCCACATGTGACAACAGAAACGGATCGTAATATGCACTAATGAAGATCTTAATGTTTAAAAACAGATGTCAGCAATTTTGGCTTTAAAAGGGTAAACCTGTTATTTGTCCCAAATTATGGAATATTTTGAGGAAGTTTTTAATTATTTTTCCTACTAAGAAATAGTTTAGGCGTGGTTGCCAACCTTCAAAATAAAAAAGGGAAAAAACACTTGACACTAATACAAGTTTAAACCCGAGAAGATCAATGTGCTAAATGTTGAAAATTTGTTATTGTGCCTCCCTATTAACAAATAATTTGTGAGTTGTTTATTTTATCCCTCCCATTAAAATCATACGTGTGTTTGGTTGTTTTATTTGACAGTTATTTTATACATTAATCAACTTTTAATATGTACCGTAAGATCCGGCGTATGACGTGCACTTTAAACACAAAAAGTAAGACCGAAATTTAAGGGTGCGCGTTATACGCCGGGTATAAAAATAATAGCTTTAAAAATAGCAAAAGATATGAACATAAAAAAAATTTCTTCTACATGTATCGAAACACTGTTTATTTAAAAGAAATGACTTGCCTTATGAACTAAGAGTTGTAGTTCTAGAAGCCTACACAATTTCAAAAGTTTGGGATAATACCTCGAATAAATGATTTCAAAGCATAAAAGCAATGTATACTAATTTTTCAGATTTCTTCGTTAAAAAGGGGGTTATACGGTGAATATACCTAAAAATTAAAAAAATCAGCTTGAAAGTATAGGTGTGCATTATACACCGGTGCGCGTTATACGACGGATTTTACGGTAATTAATATGTGCTTTTTAAATTTTAAACACTGTACTCAATCTGTTAAAAATTAAATTCTTTTAAAATAGTAAAGTGTCAAAAAGACATTTAAGTTGATAAATTTGTAAAAATTCAATATTAATTAAGCAGGAGTCTACTCCAAACAGAAAAATATGGCAAGGGGTCTATGAGACAATGTTTGGGAACCTCTGCTCTAGTGTCTTACCTGAGAGTCAGCGGTCACTAATCTAAAGAACTTTAGGGACCACTAAATGTACAACTTTATGTTTGGCAGGAAAGATATGGTGTATCTTTTTAACAATATCGTCTCTTATTTACGCCAATATTTACATTTACATATCACTGGCAATGAACAGTACTTGCGTATTAGCGTCACCGCAACAAAATTGCCTTGACATCAAAACAAAAAAGATTATAACGTTTGGTACATATACAGTTGACCCTCTACATTGCGAATTTTTCTATATAACGAACTTTTTCCTGGAACCAAAAACATTTTACGACTTTCTTCGTAAAATAACATCCCAATAGCGAAGTGCATTTTCTATATATAACGAGCAATTTCTCTTCTGATTCAATTTTTTTCCTCCATATTTTTTAATTATTTCTGGACACTTTACAAATTGTTCTGTCTTTTAACAAATTTTATGGTGATCATAAATCTCGAACTGGTTTTATTAAGTGTCTAATTTGCCGAGAGCAATAGAATTCTGGGCATTTCAACCAAGAAGTGCAGTCTTTAACTCCTGTTTTTCACTAATCTAAAAACATTTTCGATATCCCTTTGCATTATCTAGTGTCCCTGTGTCTTTGAAATAGTCTCCATTCATTTGTATTGTTGATCCGTCGTACTGGTAACTTCAATCATGCAGTTGAAAATGACAAAACGCAAGAGCTTGAGCATCAAAGGAAAAAATTTAATTCTTCAGGAATTGGGAAAAGACGTTATAAAGAAACTTCCTTTGCAGTTTTTCTTTTCTTTTT
Organism: Trichonephila inaurata madagascariensis; assembly: GCA_019973955.1. Lineage (NCBI taxonomy): Eukaryota > Metazoa > Arthropoda > Arachnida > Araneae > Nephilidae > Trichonephila > Trichonephila inaurata. The sequence continues at coordinate 9,798 of BMAV01017183.1, read as the reverse complement.
TTTATAGTTAAAATATATAATATAAACATGTATTAACTTACAAAAAGGTGTCAATAATTGTTTGTTTTTATTATATAGGGTTTAGGAATTTTAAATTTGTTTTCTGTTGTTTTTAAAGAAAATTGAAAGATAACCTCAATATAACGAATTTTCCGTATAACGAACATTTTTTCGGAATTTAGCAACTTCGTTACATAGATCCGACTGTATATATATATATATAATCAGTCATATTTGGTGGAAAATGGCGCTATTTGAGTGGCCCCAATTTGGCTTTGAGGACGCTAATGCATAAGTACCAATTAACTTTACCAGAAAAAACCAAATAACGCAAATACACTCGCTTCCAGAAGTTAAGCACGGAGAGTAAAATGCTAATTTCCGAAAGCCAATTAGAATTGAAGATGATGCAATTCGCTACAGAGGTAGATGGATTGATTGAATATTAATGTCGCACTGTTCCGCTACACGAGGGTTTTTGGCGACGGACCACGTAATTTTGAACTATAGAGGTAGATGGAAGTATGCAAATATATGTTAGGTAACACACACACAGCCAATCGTGCATTCATGTCAAGAAATATGCAAAAAGGGCAGTCTTTTAAGAAGCCAGCTTTATGAAGGATTACAGAAGTTGATTTTATGTGCTGATAGAAGGTGTTTAAAACTTTTGTACAGTTTGTTTTCAAGACATACGTGTTTCTATGACTTCCAGAAATCGAATGGAAGATTCTGAGAGCTGGCGTGCTGTGGAGCGGATTGAAGCAGGACAGTCGATCACAGATGTTGCTCTTTTCTTCGGCGTTCATTATTCTGTAATTTCACCTTTATGGAAATAATTTCAAACCACACAGTTGGTTGTCCGAAGGCGGTTGCCCAAGGGTTAACAACCCCCGCGGAAGATCGATATATTGCTATTGTAGCCAAGTGGAATCGCAGAGCGACCTCCATACGTGTGACATCTATGGTTACAGCATCCATTGGTAAGGATATATCTGCAGCTACTGTACGCTGAAGATTAAATATCAATAGACTGTATGCCCGGGTACATCGAGTTTGTGTTCCTCTATCCGTCCAATCAAGAGGGGCACGATTAAAGTGGTGCCGGGAACATGGCAATTCGACTGTGTCTGACTGGGGCAATGTCATGTTTACTGAAGAGTCAAGATTTGCTCTGGAGACAGATGACAAGCGCATAAGGATATGGCGTAAACAAGGAACACGCAATCAGCCGCAAATCATCACCGAACATCACGCATTCCAAGGCGGAAGCATTATGGTGTAGGCAGGTATTTCAGAAGGATACCGCAAAGACCTACACATCTTTAAACGGGGTTCTGTGACGGCTGTCCGGTATCGAGATGAAGTCCTAGAACCTATTGTGATATTGTACGCTGCAACAGTTGGCCCTACTTTTGTTTTAATGGATGATAACGCACGTCCCCATAGAACTAACACCGTCGATGACTACCTAGAGAGTGAATGGTTTGCGCGTATGGTGTGGCCAGCATATTCATCCGACCTTAAACCCATTGAAAATCTTTGGGATGATCTCGGCTGTGCTGTATCTTCATGTTTCCTAACTCCAGCCACTCTTATTAAGCTGGACACTGCTCTACAAGAAGAATGGCGATTGCTTAGTTCTGCGGGGGTTGACCACCTAGTTGAAAGCATGGTAAGAAGGTGTAAACTTTGCATACAGATGAGGGGATCACATACCCTATTAATGTCCTTTTTTCATTTTATGCTGTTTATTTTCACTTTATATATAATTCTGTTTAAGTCTCCAGTATGATATTATCTGATAACTTACAAAAAATTTAATATTGTTTTCATTTCTGTATATAATTGATTTTGTTTTATGTATAAATATATATTGCTACTTTACTGCCAAATTTTGTGTCAATCAAAGCAATATTTGTTTCTTTTTGCATTTTACATCTTCGTGCTTAACTTTTGGAAGCGAGTGTAAATATCAATCCAATCAATAGCTGAAATTTTTTTAAAAAAGTTTAATTTATGTTCAATAATACATTTTGTTATTCATTTTTCAAACTGACTCTTCATAAAAAAAATGATAAAATAAATAAAAAATAATAATAACTTCCCAATTTTTCTTCTGATTATCAAAAACTTTTCACCAGTAGTCCGCGGATCACACACACAGGTTGGTTGCCCCAGATTAACGCTTCGTAGAATGAAAAACAAAAGGAGGACCTTTTTGACATGAGATGAATTTCACTGCATTTTAGGCAAAAAAGTATGTTCAAGTATAGTGAGGTTCATTTATATATATATTTTTTCTCTTTATGAATAATCAGTCTCAAAAGTCAAAAATACCACTAAAAATTGTGTTTTTGATCTAATTATTCACATTAAATTAAGCCTAGTGGCTGAGTGACAGTTTCACATTTCCAAGCCAAAGGTCCGGGGCTTAGACTATGGGCTCGGCAAGGTCGACTCTGCCTTTCAACCCTACAGTGGTTTAATGAATGATTACCAAGCGTTCTTGGGGACTAAACACTGGGGGGTTTCCCATTAGACTTACCACCTGAGGGAACATCTAAAATGCACATCAGATAGAAACAATATGCCTTCATGGGTTTTTGCGCCACTGAGTTTAGTTTAATCTTCAAATTATATAAATAGCAGCCATATCTTCTTATCCTAAATTACAAACTGCCTTCCTTATTATTTTTGAATTAACACTGCAAACTGGTAAACGAAAAATGATGTATATTCAAAGGAGCTTGCACAACGCAATAAATTACGCGACATCATCAACAACAGCAAAAAATAACGTAGCTTAGCTTTAAAATAATTTTAGAAGTCACATTTCTGCAGGCGTTTTGAATCAAGGAAAGTCTTCTAACACCAATACATTAAGGCACATAAATTTTGTATTTTAACTGGCGTAAAAATATATTGTGCTTTGTGACAAAACATTTTTAAAGAAATCATTATCTTGGAGAGTTTATTTTATAGCTGTTTCGTATAGTTCTTCCTATATGTGTTCCAAAGGAGACGGGAAAGTGTGTGAGATTGTCTGTAGTTTGTGTAAATGAATTATTCTTTCCAAATTTTCATTATGACATATGCATCATAATGATATAGAAAATTCTACTGTGGCTTCCAATTTATAAACTCTCTACCTATATCAATCAGCTGTTTTAAAATGTGTTTGGTTATTTATTCCTATCCATTACTTCAGTGCTGTTTATTTTCCTCAATCCAACTGAGAGAACTTACAATGTCCCTCATATACCCGGTTTTGTCAAAAATAAATGACTGTAGGCTAAAATTATGAGATTTAATTCTTCGTGCCACCAACTTTTATCAAGTACATCACTCGTGAAAACTTCATAGGGCCGCGGTAGCCTAGTGGTCAAGATATCGGATTGTTGCTAGAGTGTCGTGAGGTCAAGCCGAATACCTTAAGACCCCCGTGTAGGGCAACGATGCCCGCTAAATCTGTCGAGAGCTGAAACGTCCTCCCGTTGGTGTGGAGTGGTAGTTAGGAGAGGGGTTCGCCAGCTCAGGTGTCGTCCACGTTACTTGACCATGGTTCAAAATTACTGGATCCGTCGTGAAAAGCCCTCGTATAGCTGAACAGTGTGACGTTAATTTTCACTCACCATGAAGACTATATTCTCCTTATCTTTGAAAAAATAACAGTTTTTTAAATATTAAACTTATTATAAATATATTTATTTTATAAAGATAAGTTCAAACTTTTAGTTTAATTTGCTATAGAAGTAAGTGTTTTTCCTCTTGGGTCTATGCTATCAAATTTTTCTATTCAGATTCTTCGAACTATTTCCTAATTTCAGTTTAATTTACGTCACACTCTAAAGCATAGCGAAGAGGTTATAAGCGACATACCTCGAAATTTCAATTATACTCAAAGAGGACGACGACTGAGATAACACTTGACTCTCTGAACGTCCATACCACGCCAACGCCAGGGCATTTAACCTTGAAGGATTTAACATTCATCAGCTTTTCTTTACACGGTTGCCTTCATTTATTCTTTTTACAAACCCATTAGACGACAAAGTAAGCCACTTGTTCACAACTGAGCACTCGATTGATAGAATATTAACGTTGCACTGTTCAGCTATACGAGGGCTTTTGGCGACGGACCACGTAATTTTGAACCATGGTCAAGTGACGTGGACGACACCTGAGCTGGCACCCCAATCTCCTAAATACCACACCAACGGGATGACGTTTCAGCTCTCGACAGATTTAACGTGCATCGCTGTCCTACACGGCGGGTCTTTAGTGGTACTGGTCTCGAACTCGTGACAAGGCAAGCCACGATCCGGTACCTATACCACTCGGCTACTGCGGCCCTGTGAGCACTCGGACACCACGGCTAGTAAATCTTGCCAGATTAATACTTACTCTTACAAACTGTCGTAGTCACATAGCATGTTTGTAGCCTCGGTAGCCTAGTGGTCAAGGTAACAGACTTGTAGCCGGCGTGTGATGAGTTCGAGCCTAGCACCGCTTAACACCCATTATGTAGGGGGTGATGTACTTTAAATCTGTCAAGAGCTCGAACGTCCTTCTGTTAGTGTGGTAGTTAGGAGAGGGGGGCAGCTCGGGTGTCATCCTTGTCACTTGACCGTTGTTCAAAATGACGTGGTTCATTCACTAAAGTCCTAGAGTAGCTGAACAGTGCGACGTCACTACTCACTTACTCACTCAAATTACTAACTCACACAAATGATTTTATTTAATTCAAATTACCGTTTTTATAATTGAAACAAAGTGAGGGAGAATTGCTTTCAGATGGCAAAATTTTTTCCTACTTTCTTGACATTTATCGTTATATATCAGACAATTCACACAATACCTTTATAAATTATGGCCTATGTATTATTCTGATGTGTAAGCTATATTGTAAAATTTCATTAAAATTAAATCTGTTTTTTTTTCTTTTGCGTGAAAGAGTAACAAACGTCCATACATTTAAAATAGTAGAAGTGATCAGCTGATTCAAATGTGCTGAGGGATCAATATTTAGTAGCAATATTCAATAATTCCACTTAATGTATAGAATATGGTAGATTCATAGCTACGAGTGTATGTGAAAAAAATATTCATTTATGAACACTTGAAAAATTTTCCCAAACCAACAGGTTACTTGCATCCAATTATAAGAATCTACATGGAAACGCGTATACGCAGATACTTAACTACATTCTGTTGCATAGAGATGATGATTTTTTTTAAAACAAAGGGGTGCCAAGAGAAAAATAACCGTATTCAAGAAAATCATGGAACGAGAGAGATCGGGGAATCTTTAAATAAATTTGATGTTTTAGAAAGAGGATAGGTTCACCTTATTAAGTTATTCCTCATAAAGAAAAATTAAAATTTCCCCAGGTGTGATGAAAAGGATGGGGGGTCTTTTTGTCTCAGTTTTTTTTTTAAAGTCAATTGCATAGCTAAAAAAATTTTGCAAAAAAAAATCAAAGGCAAAAAAAATGTATTTAGGTAATTTTTTTAAAAAATGTTATCTCGTTTATATGTATTTGGATAATATACAGTGCGAAAAAAAGTATTTGCACACCCCTACTTTTTTTGTTTCAATTTAAAAAAGGGGCTTAAGAAATAAAAAATTGGTATTAAATCAGAATAAGTTTAAGGGGTTTTGGGGTTTAAATGTTTCCAGGGGTTTAAAAAATATAAAAAACAAACAGGTATAATTCTTTTAAAAAATAAATTTAATGATTCGAATTTTTGCACATTATTTATAAAAGAATGGGGCTTGAAAAAGTATAAAATGTTTAAAATAAAAAATTTTTTAAAAATCATAAGCATATAAAAATTCTATGATAAATATTAAGTATTTTTTTTGTTTAGCTATTTTCTAAAATAGAAATCTGTTTAAAAAATTTATAAATTATAAAATGCATCATACTCTTTTGCCGTGCCTAATTTTGTATTATGTCTTTTGGGTTTCAAAATATTTGTAAAAAAATTGCAATTTTTAAATATTTTAAAATGTATTTTTTATTTATTAAAAAAATGTGTTATTATTCTATTTATATAAAATTAGCTACAGTGTAATGAGAATACATTTAACTTTATTATTCAACTTATAGCTAGTAATTAAAAACTACTATTTTAGAAAATAGCGTGCGAAAAAAAATACTTAATATTTATCATAGAATTTTCATATACTTATGATTTTTAAAATTATGATTAATTTTAAAATTTTATTTTTTCTGAACCCCCATTTTTTTTTATAAATAATGTGAAAAAGATTCGAATCATTTTTTAAAAAAAAATTATACCTGTTTAAAAAATTGTTTATATTTTCAGACCCCCAGAAAAATTTAACCCCCCCTGAGCCCCCCTTAATCACCCAAAACAAACAAAAAATTACAAAAAAAACAATGTTTTTTATAAAGAATTAAAATATCTCTTTCGTACACCCTAATGAATAAAAAAAGAAATAAAAATAAAAGCAAATTTTAAATAACTAATATTTAGTATACATTCCTTTAGCATCTATTACTGCTTGTAATCTTGCTGGCATTGATTTAATTAAATTTTCTGAACAGTAGCGTCAGTATTCGACCACTCTTCAATAAGGGCTTTTTGTAAGCAGATTTGTTTAAAAAATCTTCCTTTTTCTTTTTTTTAAATCACAGAATTCCCACAAATTTTCCCAAAAGATTTAAGGGGTTAGGGGTGGAGTGGTTTCTGGTAACATGATAAAGCAAACCACATACGTGTTATACCGGCAGGTGCTTGGGATCATTGTCTTGCTGAAAATAGTACGAATTACTGATACCAATTTTATTGCACTTTGTGGCAAGTTATCTCCAACACATCAATATAGGTTCGAGCTGTATATTCCCATCAATGAAACACAAATTAATAATTTCCTTTGCTAGCCATGCACCCCAAATCATAACAGAACCTCTATGTTTAACTGTAGGTAAACATTTTTGGTATGAAAAGCACAGTACACGGGTTTTCCCAAACAATTTCCTGCCATCTGATTTAAAGATATTGAACTTACCTCGTCGGAGAATATGACATTTTTCCAGAAATCAAATGGCTTTCGATATATTCCTTAGCGAATTCAAGTCTCTTCAGTCTATTTCTGTTAGTTAAAGAGAGGTTTTTCCTTGGAGATTCCCCAAAATTTTTGCATCATGGGACATTTCAACACTTTGGGCACAGATTTGAACTCCAGATGTTGAAGCGACATCTTGGCTAATGTAATGCACTAACAAAAGGATTTTTTTATGCTTCTTTATGATATTTCGCTAATTGCAGGAAAGTTTCTTTGGATGTCCTGAGCGCAAGTTATTTGATGTATATCCTCTTTATGACGTTTTATAATATATCGAACAGTAGAGAAGCAAACATTTACTTTTTTACCTATTTCTCGATAACTTAGGCCATTTTCACGCATAGCAACAATTTTTTCTCTCTACGAAATCGGCAATTCAGATTTTTTAGGTGCCATTACAATTTGAAATCGCCAATCAACTGATAAAGTTTCAACACAATACCTCCTTTTATATAGTCGTCTTACGTATGTTATTTACTGCGGGGTGACTGTCAAATAATCAGCAAAAAAATGCAAATTTGCTAAAGTTGAGTTGAATGTGCAAATACTTTTTTGACATAAGATATTTTAATATTGTTGCAAAAAATGTTTTTATTAATATGTATTTTTGTAATTAATTTAAATGCATAAGCTTATTTTGTTTTTAAAATGCTAATTTTTGTATTTCTGAATGCATATTTTTATAAATTGTGAACAAAAATGTATGTGTGCAAATACTTTTTGTACCAACTGTATCTTGACAAAATGATGCCAAAACGCATTTCAACATATTCTTTTATATTTCCCTTTTAACCCTCATATAAGATTAAAAACTAAGATTACTTCTATCACAAAAAAATTTTACTATATAAATTTGAACTTTTGTTCCTTTCAGACTGTTATATCGTCTAAAAGGAACAAAAGCTTTCTACAAAAGCTACAACTACTACAGCTTACTTTTTTAAAAAAAGTGCGGTATTTTCTAACAATTTGTTCATAAACTAAAACCTATCTAAATTACATTACTATTACAAACATTTAAGAATCGATATCAATTTATGAAATGTATTTTAATTCCCTTGTGATTATACGAAAGTAATGGATGTTTTCAAAACAATTCATAGTATACTATTTTGATTTGAAATATTACATATAAATTAGGAAGTATATTCTGTGGATTAAAGCCTTATTTTCCAATTAAAAATTAAGCAAATTTGCTTCCCGGTGGCAATTTTTTTTCACATAGGTGCTCGTATGCTGTGCATAAAGAGGGTGGGGGAACAGGGAAATCAAAAATAAAATTGTTTCTTAAATAAGTAAACCCTTCCCAAATGCTTCCAAGATCAATTTATTGCATTCCAGAGCTTTCGGAATAGTTTTACTGATAGCAAGAGAGCAAGAAAAGGAATCATATCTTGAATTGCCAGATATATACATTCAAGGCACACAACGCACAATTTGATCGTGACGGATATATAAGCCTGTGGCAGTTAATTAATTTGATATATTCATAGAGCATATAGGTAATAATAAATATGCATTTAAGTAATTTCTCCTCCTACCCATACACTATACCAAAAGATTTTCTTTCAGCTTTTACTCTGTCCATTGTAATCGGGAGCTTGAATGAGTGAATATTAACTTCGCACTATCCAGCAAATCGAAAGCTTTAATTTAAGTCTTATTACGAGGGGCTTGCTAATCATTGTCATTTTTCGTTGTTGTTAGTAATACCACCTGTTTCGCAAAGGTCAGATCAAGGTCCACGAAACTGTCGATAGCCGTAGCTTTGAGTACCATACAGGTGGCATAGCGATTTATCTCGCTTTCACCCCAATTTTAAGGGAGAACATCCTGCGGGTGGCCAGGGGCTTCCCACCATTCTTCCCCTTCCACCAACCTCACGAGAGGACATGCGGGACAACTGCTATTTAAAGTACCCTCATGCCGCGAAGGCACTATACATTTACAAACATCCATGTCTTCTCCGAGATTCAAATCCACAGTCCCAATGACACAGCAGTCAACGTCGCTAACCCCTATACCGGATGGGTGACACGTTGGGTTTTATGCAAAACAAACAACTTCGCTGTTAAATGTTGTCAAAACCACGTTAATGAATAGCGCTGTTCAGCTACACGAGGGCTTTTGGAGAGGGACCACATAATTTTGAGCCATGATCAATTGACGAGGATGACACCTGAGCTGGCACCCCTCTCATAACTACCACACCACACCAACAAGAAGACGTTTGAGCTCTCAACGATTTAACGTGCATCGCTTCCCTACACGGCGGATCTTTAGTGTTAATAGGCTCGAACTCGTGACAAGCAATCCGCGATCCGATACCTTAACCACTAGGCTATCGCGAACACAAGGGTTATTTGTAAATTACCTCCAAACTATTAACCATAGTTGAGTGACGAGAACGACACACACTTTAAATAACTCACCTCTCTAAGGTTTCACACCACTCCAACGGGATGATTCCAAGCCTCGACAGATGTAACGTGCACCACCGCCTCAACACGGAGAGTCTTCAGTAGCACACGAACTCGAACTCATGACACGCCGGATACGAATCCGTAACCATGATCACTTGGCTGTTGTGGCCACAACAATATGCATGTCTTGAACAGGGTTATTTCAATAAAACTACAGGTTCGAACTCTTTGCACGCAACACATCTCGAGTGAGTTAGTGTATATTAACGCCGCATT
>BMAV01017182.1:0-11822 GCA_019973955.1 Trichonephila inaurata madagascariensis | reverse complement strand
TTCCCTATCCATTATTTTCAACAAGTTTTTGATCAGTATTATTAACATAACGGGGCCAAAAAACATGGCTGGCCTAAAAACATGTTCAACCCCATTTTTATATTAATTATTTTTTTTATATATATACGCTGTCCTAAGTCATCAATATTTATAATACTGCAGCATCTATTTTTTAAGTTTCAATTGCTCATGTTTCCTTCATTGTGTGGTTTTCTTACTGTATCTGTGTTTCTACGATTTTGATATTGTTGGATGTTCATCTCTCGTTTTTAGAGAATTAAACTATATATATATATCAATTAGTGATATCTAAGTTACAGCGTTATGCGTTTGATTCTATAGAAAAATATTCTTATCACTTTCAACTCATTACTTAAAAAGGACAGGAATTCTGAATAATAATTTCAGAAATTGAAGAAAAATTATCTTTAACGCATCCAAAACCTCATCCCGTAAAATGGATGTCCTCAAAACCCATTTTTAATGAATCTCTACTCAACAAAATAAACATAATCGCTAAATTTCACATCTAAACCTAATAGTTTTGACGAAAAAGCCCCTTAACTTTCTTTGATTTCCCATATCCAGCGATTTCAAAAAAGATCCGTTTTTAGAGTTTTGGAAAAAAAAAAAAAAAACATGATACCAAATTTCATTATTTTGTAGACCTAGAGTTCAAAGGGGGAATTTTTATCAATACACCCCATTATCTCTCCCAACTCTAACTAATAAGAATCCATTTCTGTATCATCCATTCTTAGTGGATCTCTATTCAACTAAAGAAACATTCATGGCAAAACGTCAAATACGTTGATCTAACAATTAAAAAAAAAAAGAATTATTTACTCTATTAATCTCCTTAAACTCTACTCCATGAAAGGAATATGCCTACCAATTTTTAAGTCTATAAGTGTAATAGTTCAAAAACGGAAATGTTTATTTATAACGCCCCTTAAGCCTTGCAACGCGCCGTGGGTCGATTTTTGCAAAAGCCCCTTTTGTCGTGAGTCTTTACTCCATAAAAGGAATTTTTCTGCCAAATTTCAAGTCTGTAAGACTTATAGTTTAAAAAGGGAAGTATATATCTATAACGCCCTGCAACACCCCTTGAGGATCGATTTTCGCTAAATCCATTTTATAGCAGACCTTTATTCTATGAAAGAAACGCGCCAACCGAACTTTAAGATTGTAGGTCTAAAAGTTCAAAAACAAGCATTTTATCATTAACGCCCCTTAAACCCTCCTTACGCCCTTTGGGGTAGATTTCCGCAAAATAAGTACATAGCTGGCCTCTAAACAATGAAAGGAACGTGCCTACCAAATTTCAAGCAAGTACGTTTAATAGTTTAAAAACGGAAGTATATGTCTATAACGTTCCTTAAGCTGTCGCAAAGGCCGCTCTTAGCGGATCTTTACTCAATGAAAGGAGTATACTAGTCTAATAGTTCCGAAGATATCATGATGAGTGAGGGAGTTGCTTTATATATATCGATTTTCAGAATACATTAAATTACTGAACTAACTGATGACATTCTTACAGAAAATTTTTTTGTTAAGTTTTGGTTTTAAGACTACACAGTACCCTTTTTTTTAAAAAAAATATATATTTTGGGGGACAGTGACAGTAAAAATAATGTATGTTTTATATTCAGTTATATTATTAAGTTGTTTATGAAAGTAAAAAGTCAGTTTGACCAATTATTTTTTTTACCATTTTAAAAAATTGAAGTTTTTTCAGACTTTTATAAGATGCTCACTTAAATTTTTTTTAGTTATTTTAAGTTATTTATGTTTCTTAGATTATTACAAGCAAAAGTTAATTTTTAATATTTTTATTTCTGGAAAAAAATTTTAAATGGAAATTTTTTAAAACAGTAAATTACGATTTTTTTTAAAAAAATAACTAAACATCTCAGTCCTAAATCCATACTAACTTTTATAGAACATACGTTTGGGAGTATATACAACACATTTCAATGATCTATGATGACCAGATCAAAACTCTTAGGGATTAGAAAACACTTATACCTTCAAAATTGAAAGTCCGAGAAAAAAGTATTTAAAGTTTGTAAAGAGGCATACAACAAAAACTTATAATGCATGTAAAGATCTAATTTTTTAATATGTTATTTTTCAATGTATGTTTTACATTAATGCACTATTTTAATTAGATATGAATGAAAATGATATTTTTAATTCAAAAAATATTTTTGCGTACTAATCATAGTATTTGTTACGAAGACTATTTATTCAGCAATCAACCCAAAAATTTTCCAAAAAAATTTTTAAAAAAAGCATTGTGTCAAAATAAAAAATAATTTCCCAAAAAAGGGCCGGGTTTGTTCATAAAGTTTAATTTTTTTTTCAGTTTTCAATGGGGCGCTTGGGAAATTTTTTAGTTTTTGTATGATACAAAATACTAAAATATAGTACTACAAAGTTTAGTAAAATGGTTTGGTAATCAAAAATATTCATTTTTCGGAAATTTCATGAATTCCATGTACTTGTATTCGCAGAAGTCTAACTGCAGTATCAGCTGAGGACTGATTTTTAGATACATCATTTTTAATAGTATTTTCAGTAGTTATTGTTTCTCACAGCAATCTGAGAATGTTTTGGCTATGGCATTTTCTCGACAGAAAAAATGAATGTCAAAACTTCTAAGTTAAATAAACTATTTTTTAAAACAAAAATTGGATTTGAAATGAATATTAATTAATTGATTATGAAAACTCCAAATATAATGAAGCAGAAATGTTGTTAGTAATGAAAATTGGAATTAATAAACACTTCACACTAAAAGAATGGATTGTGCTCAAAAAAAATTTTTTAATTAAATTAAGAGTGGAAAAATGCTTTAATATGAAACCGAAATTAAAACCATAGCTCTGCAAACTTCAAATAGCTTAAAAACTAATTTGATAACAGATCTGAAATTGAGTAGCAAGCAACTAAATGATATGGGCCACGAGAAAATACAAAAAAGTCTTGTGCGGTAATTATGAAGTTTGTAGGGTACTGTGTAGCCTTAACTGTAATATTTTAAAGTTTTAAATGTTAAGGAAAAAGGCTTCAGAAATATCAATGGTAAAATACACTCAAATTCCGAGACAGACCATTAAAACTTAGCACAATTTCATAAGTACAAAGGATCCATAATTTTAAAAATGATTTATGTCCCGATTTAAACAGCAATTTTGGAGGGAAATTTTCTTAAATTTATGCACCCCAAAAAAAAAGGAAGAAAAAAAAAAAAAAAAATTGAAAACGAAAATTTATATGCTAAGAGATAAATATCTAAAATTGAGTATCAATTGCTTTCAGTACCACTTAAAGAATAAGTTACGAAGATTTACGAAAACCAGAATGTCTTGAAAGTAATTAAGAATGTTTATTGTCTTTTTATAAGAACTAATTGTTTCATTTCATAGTATGAAAATGTGTACATAATTAAATAGTTTAGTTCAGCGATACTCAACTTACAGCCCACCAGACCATTTTAAATGGCCCGGTTATGGTCCATTATTCTGAGAAATTCATTTATTTATGAAAATTTGGTGAGAAATTCTTTGTTAAAAAATCAAATATATCAAGTTTCTGTCGATGCCGTATGGGTGCAAATTGATATTTTTTTTTCTGATTAGTGATAATAGAAAGTAGTGGGGGGGGGAACCCTTTATGGGAAATTAACAATTTTTTAATTCTTGAATCTTTAAAGGAAAATATACGAAGAAAATAGATTGAATCTAGGTGATTAGGAACCTGATTATTTTGTAGTGAAAAACAAGCATGGTTCAGTAATTGTTTGATTTATCACGAAAGTGTATTTAAAATATACCAATAAACAGGAGTCTTGTTCAATGACACTTTTCCTCGAAGATCTCTCTTTCAAGAGATGATAAATAGACTTTCTTGAATAATCCTTACTACAGCAAAAAAGTGTTTTCTCAGTGATAATGTCACAGCAATAACAAAGGCACCCTATGAAATTTGTTATATCATTGGGAATCATATGATACTGTTTATTGATGCAGAAATTGTGAAAGAGTGATTCTTAAATGCTTCCAATTTAGAGAAATCAGTGATAAAAATAATAATTGAAAAAAATCAAAATATAGGAGTTTTAATATTTGGATCAATTTCCACATTTTAAATTTTCATATTATCTTGGTCTTAAGGCATTATCCCTCACCCCTCCATTAATCTTCATGTTGCAACCCGCGTGAAATAGCCATCATATGTATGAAATAGCTAATATATATATATATGCGGCTTATAAAATAATATATAATATATAAAAGGTTTAGTACTTCTGGTTTGGTTAGTCAAGCACAATTAATAAATGTAAATTTGTTTTATAATATAAATACGGATACAAAACTGACGCGATAAAAATGTTAAAAAATGACTTTGATCCTTTTATACCATAAAATTACATATTAGCATTGCTTAAAAATACGTGATAAAAATATATAATTGCTAAAGTTAAATGATTTGAGAGGAAATACCATCTTCAACATCGAAATCCTTTTTTTCTCGACTATTTTCTATTATTTCGTCAGGATCAAATTTTACAGACATAAATCACCTTTAAAGCAATGCATGGTGAAACATATTTCACTTCCAAAGAGTCAGACAAAGCAAATCCATTAATCAACATCATTTTCAAACCTCGAACATCCCAGTTTGTTTTCAAACTTTTGACACTCTCTCGATTTTTAAGAACAGCTGAAGGAATTGAGGAGTAATTTCGACTCGTAATATTGTAACCATCTTAGTGCCATGTGTACGAAATTAATAAGCTTCTAAAAATGAACTGAAGCAATAAAACTAAACGAGAATGAGAATCAAATGAGCGAAAGTTTCCGAAATGCAATTAGCAAGATATGCCCGACTCAGAACACTTTAATGAGTATTCCTGAAACGTTAGACAACCATTTCAGATTCCTTCAAAAATATTAGAAGCATCCTTAAGAATAATGCATTCTCAGGCTTCCCTTCATCAATCTAGGCAAAGGATTAGGTAATTATATGCATTACTGAATCATATAATTACCGGGGTTGTTTGGATCTTTATGACGTCGCGTACTTTTCTAATTTCACAAATGGATTCCACTTCCGCCGATAATAATCAGGCATGATCTTTCAGAAGAGTTTTTATATGTGAATAAGGGCACGCGTAGTGAAAGAGTTCTCAGAAATAAAGAAACCTAAATTATAAAAAAGCAAATTGATTTATGAATGTGATTTGGCATCAGTCAATGTAAATGTTTCTTTAAGCAATCTTGAAAAATTGGTGTATGTCTAAATGTCCTGATAAACGATAATTTTTGTGTATCTAATATGAATAGTCACAAAAACAATCACATAAAATGATTATTATTTATGGAAATTACCTATTACACCACAGATCAATTTCATCAAACAGAAATTGTCGCAAAAGCTGCAATATGCAGCCAATTGAAATTGCTCCTTCATATTCGAATATAATCATAACGATGGCGATCATTTGGCGATATTTTTTGAATTGGTGATGTCTTTTTCGATTAGGCGCAATTGATCAACTGTGTAATATGTAAATACCTTTATGTTTTACTAAAACCAATATTTGGAATATCCTTCAAAAACTTGTTTGGTATATTTTATCATGAAATTTTTTCGAAACCGTTCAATGAAACGAGCAATTTAATAACATTTACTGCTGCCAGTTTTGAATAACAATTGCCATAAAAGTAAACATAACATAAAAAGATTTTATGTAACTTAATTTGTTTTATATTGTAAAAATATTTTCGTGTTATGGTAGACTGTCAGATTGTTTTCCTCAAGAGTATAAAAAGATAAATAAATTTAAACAGACTAACGCTTTTTTCTTTATTTATTTATGTTAACTGTCTGAAATACAATTATTATTTTTTTTTCTTAAGGTTTACCCATGTATAATAACTGAAAAGGAATATAAAAGTATTATCTTTTGACTATCTCATGAAAAAGCTCTTCATGAAGTTCATGTTCAATGAATTCAACATATACTGTTGCAAAAATGTATTTCAAAATTTAGTGACATTTGTATTATTTTATATTTTAATATGTTATAATCTTGTTTAACGTAATCCCGAATTGTGATTGTTAAACATTTTAGATATTTTATATGCATATGTTTTTAAAAGTTAATTCGTATAATATTTGTGTTCAAATTTAGCAGCAAGAGAAGAAAAAGTCTTATTTAATTCATAAATAAACAACTTTATTTTACTAATATTTATTATTTTCGAATTAATTTGTTTTACTATTATCTTCATAATAATGCTTAGAAATCATAAACGATTATCATACAATTTTTTGCAAACTTTATTTTCGCAATCATATAAAATTTAACGTCTGTCTATATTTGTTACAATTTATAATAGTAGGCAATGATATAATGACTATTTCTCAATTCATAAAAAAATAACTTATTTTGCTACTGTCTTGATTCCATGTTTCGATTTCTTACATTAAATACAACTACAGCTTAAATACTTTTATTTGTCCCAATTTAGTTGCCAATGATGGAATCGCCGTTTTTTAAATTTATTATTAAATATTTCTTTTACTTTTCATTTGTTTTAGTGTGGGTATTTCTTACATTATTAATAGCTATATTTGAAAGAAATTGTATATATATATATATATATATATATATTTTTCTAAAGGTTGTAAGGGAAAGAAACTCAGAGACTTATATACAACACAAAACCTTTAAAATTAATGATATTCATCGTATATTTGATGTATTCGAGAAAAACTTGATCCCTCTATTATCAATTTATGTTTCTTTATTATTCTTTAGTTTTAGAAGACAAAAGTGACAGGAGAAGAAATATTAAATCTGAAAGGTTGAAGTATATACTCCTTCATTCTGAATTAAACAATAGTTGCGTAAGATTTTTATCCTTTATTTTAAATAAATCTATTTCTTGTGGCTTGTATTTCGTAAAGAAGTATTCTTGCTATTCGCTTCATGAAGGTTTATGAATTTTGAAATATTATGTGAATGAGTACATATTTTTGAGTACTCTCATGCGTTAAATCTGATAAAATATCGCTGATATGCAGATATTAGTGGGAAACATGATTTTTCTTATTAAGAAATTGTCTCATGTATTTGCTTATTACATGATTTTATTCACAAATCTAAACTCATAATATATACTTTTTATATATTTTGAGTACTATAGTATAACGATGTTTACATTTTATAATTATAACTTATATAAACTGAAAAATATTTAAATTAAAAATATTACTTCTGACAGAATAGGAAAATTGAACTAGTAATGTCCATTTGAATCAGGTAACTTATTTTACTTTATACCACTAAAAAAAATGCGATGTGAAAATAGTGTGAATGTCTTTGAGCAAAAGTTATTTTTAATTTAATATTGAATTAATACAAACACACATTTTTGACGGGATTCAATTATTTTTTCTAATCCATTTTTGTATAATTTATACATATACATAAATATTCACCCTATGAAGAAAAATTATTTTAAGTCTTTATTAAGTCTCAGACAAAAAATCGTTATTGTTCAGAATTTAAACAACCAATTTCCTCAGCAGTGGCTACCAGAATAAATGATAAAAGAATGCTTCTTTGTCCAATGCGAAATATGAGAAAAAAATATGTGAAGGAAATTAAAAGCCTTTATTGAAATACTAAATCATTTACAGTTATGTTACTAATATTTATTTTAAAAACTGAGCTTTACGTATAGCGATGAAAATGTCTTCCTCTTTAATGCGACAAAAATTTGAAATATACCAGCAGAGAAAATTTTCAAATTGTTAGCTATTTGTTCCAGAATTGAATATATATATATATATATATATATATATATATATATATATATTATTTGTATATTTGTTTATCATATGAATTTAAATGAAAAATGTGGATGAAAATACACACACAAAACACTAACTCAATAATGTGCCACTTGCTCTAATTTTATGCATGTTTTATTCAAAAATATTTAAGCTATATATATTGTTTAGACACTCGATTTGATATTTTTGATGAAAGTATACCCATAATATTTTATTTAGGACATAATAAATACGCATTGAATCCATTAAATCCATCGATAAAATATGCATTCTAGCTTTTGCATTGCGTATTGTAAGCTAGAATAGTAAGGTGCTGTAAGCAGGGCTGGTTTTACAAATCGCGTAGATCGTGCATAAAGGAAAAAGGTTTAACATAAAGAACAGCTGCACTTTCCGAAACACAGGCTCATTTTTTTTTTTTTTTTTTTTTTTTTTTTTTTGGAAAATACATGTAACAAGCTTGAGAAAAATTAACCAATCCAAATATTTTTTAGGCTCAAGTTCTCAGCACATTAATTTAAAACTTTTTTTTTAAATTTTGGTTTCCAATGTTTATTATTGAGAAACCTTTTTTAATTTAAATTTTGTGAAAATTTAAATTGAAGTGTGCCCAAAAGATCAAGAGAAAATTTTGAGTAAATACCTTTTTTTCATTTGTAGGCCTTTTCTTTTTTGATAAAGGGGGTTATGAAAACACAGTTTTTTAAAACGTTCCCCCCTTTTTTCCTTTAGGTAAAAAACGGTTTTTAAAAATTTTTAAAGGAAAACCTCAATATTTTGAATAATTTTTAAAAAAATTCCCGGCGAAAAACCCCTTTTGGGGTTTGTGATTTTCTTGAACAGGGGATATCGTGTTTTTCCCCAAAGGTTTGGAAACTTTTTTTAAAAAAAAATTTAAAGGAAAAATTGGGCCTTCCCCTTTGGGAACCAAAATTTTTGAAAAAGCGTATAAAATGGAAAATACTTTGATTTTAGTGTCCTTAGATTAAAAAAATGTATAAAAAATTTTTTAAGAATATTATTAAAAAAAATTATTTTAAGTAAAATTTTTGAAAAAAATGAACATAGAATGACAAATTTTCAAAATATTCTTTTTTTTGGGGAAAATGCTTCTTTTAAAATAATATTTTTTTTGTTTTAAAAGCTAAAGACCCCCTGTGCAGAGGCTCAAACTAAATTTTTTAAATATATCATTTTAAAGTGGGTTTATCTATTTTTTAAATGACAACGGGGGGAAAAAATTTTTTAAGAAAAACGCCGATCATTATTTCAATGGGGAACTCTGAAAATAATGTAAAATTTTTCAAAAAGTTCAGACTCTTTTGGAGAAGTCTTTACTTTTTTATAAACACACACACAAAATATTAGTATTTTAGAAGCATTATTTAAAAAAAGGGGAAAAATTTTTAAAAAAATGAATTACCAAAGTATTGTACTGAAATAATTTTTTTTTCAAAATGTTCTTAAAACAATTTTATACATATATTCTAATCCAAGTGACACTAAATATCATGAAAATTATCCATTTATGAGCTTTTTAAAATTACGGTTCCGAACGTGGTCGGATACCTTAAGTAGCCCAGTTAACATTTTTGTAGTTGTTATTTCCATCCAGTCGGGTTGTCCTATGAGAAGAAACCAAAATTGGTTATTTCAACTTCAATCAATCAAGAATGAATATTTTTGTTTCTTTGATTTTGCAAAATCAGTCAATTAGGCATGATTAGTACATTTAGATAATTAGCAACTCATGCTTCTTCACAAAGTTCTATTCACAAGACAGAAATCCTAGGAACTATCAATTATCTTTCTTCTCTGACATTTTCTAATCTCAAATTTACTCAATTCAAAATTTCAATATAGTCATCTTCAATGTTCTTTGCTATTCCTAGAATTTGGCAAAAATCCTTCATTTAAATCCCCAAATTATCAAGTCTATAGGATTAACTTCAATAATCCTTGTGATTTTTAACATCCTTGCATTTTTACAGTCATAACCATATTATATAAAGCCCAAATTTAGTGAAGATTAGATTTAAAAGATTTTAAATATAAATTCAATAAGTATGGTATGATCAAAAGGGGAGAGTTTTTGAAAGTACTTTGATGAAACTTGTAATGCTTTAAGTTAATAAAGTTTTCGTTAAATATCTTATCAGGCGTTTGTTCCACACACATCATGTTTGGGAAATTTTCTCACAAAAGCTTATGTTTTCTTTATTTTAGTACCAAATATAGTTGACACTCCTCCCATGTGTAAACTAATAATAAATCCTTACTTTCAAATCGTTGTACTGAATATGCATTTTCTCTGTCCTATAAAGATCTTTTATAGGTGAGTAAGTGTAAAGTTTTATATTTGTGAGAATAAGAGGCCAAAAACAAAACGTTGTATTCCAAAAAAATTTAAGTTTACAATCAGCATTCGCTTTATAATTAGAATTGTACTGGTGAACTAAAATTGTAACATATGTCAAGCTGTCTTCTTAAGACAAGTATACTTCTACTTACAAAGTAATTTTCTTTAATTTTTTTTTTAAATGAAGGAAGTTGTGTATGTTTTAAATTTTACATGCACTATTTTAAAAAAAAAGAGTGAATTCTAGGGTTAATGAGCGGTTGAAATTAAATGATACAATGGTGACTTTGCCTCTAGATTCTGGACTGGTCTTAAGTATTTTATCGTATCATGTGAAAATCGTACAAAATGAAATGAAAAAAAAATCACTATCAGTAGTATCTGGTGCAGCTTCTAATGCTAAACTGTTTCAACCAATTGAACAGAAAAAAATATTGATTGTAGAGAAAAATAATTATTTACATGAAGTATAAAGCGAAAACGCTTAAGATTGGTTATTGGTTAATACGAAATAATACAACGATCCGGCAAACTACTAAGTATTTTAATGGATTTTTTTTCTGTAAATACGATACAAAAACACGAAAAAATTTCCCTTTCGGGAATGAACAAATTATAGAAAACACAAGCCGTGCAGTTGAGATTTAAGAAAGGAGTGAAATGAAATAAAGTTGATTTTCACATGTTTCGTAAAAAGGATGCTAACTTGGCTTTGAAATTCCCTCGGAATAGCTTGTGGCACGAGCTAATTTTGTTTTTCTAATCTATGTTCACCCTCCATCGCTACAAACGTCACACAGAAACATCTCATCTCTCAACAGTTGGCTTTGAAATTAGGTGACGAGTACATCATAATGTGAGTAAAACTCAGTGATTTTGGTTCACAATATTTTTTTATTTCTAGAAATTTTTACAAAACAATACCAACGAACTCTGGGAAATCAAACTTAAAATTTTACCCCTTTAAAATAAAGACGGAGATTCTTAAGGCTGTTGATCAAAAATAGAAGACGAAAATGGAAATCTATTTAGTTTTTGTAATTGCTAAGTAAACTTTATCAACAATAATTAAAAAAAAGAGAGGAAATTACGTAAATGTTGGAATGGGTTTTAATAAATACATTGAAAAACACATATCTATGTGAATAAAATATACTGTAACAAACTTAATTTTGTTGAATATAGTTTCTTGCAATATCCTGTAATCCAGAAGGAGGCGCGCGGGGCACTGAGTCACCCCATACTCACAAAACAGTTAATCCTGGGGGGAAAAACCCTATTTATTTGTTACCAATAACCTTGACAGAGAATCCTCCTACATGACAGTCTTCATGAGAGCTAAAATATATTTGACACATATCTGCCTTTTTTTTTGGGAGTGGAAACCGATTTTTCACAATCTGAAGGTACTTGTTTTGACTGAGATCCCCGCGCAACCACTTATGTTTCAAAATATTTTCTATGAACATGCTACATTTTTAACACGCTTTTATAAGTTTCACTTGTATGTAATAGAATCTCGAATTTTATACCCACTTTAGAAGGTCAGATTAATTCGAAATTTTCCAAACTTTTCAAGAACCGATGACAA
>BMAV01017181.1:0-23247 GCA_019973955.1 Trichonephila inaurata madagascariensis | reverse complement strand
TTATTTTTATAATTATTTTAATTATATTATGATTATTATTTCTAATAACCGTTTTAATATAATTAATACGATAAAATAATATAAGATTATTATATTCTGCTTATAATACTATTATTAGTTCATGTTACTTTTTATTACATAAAAATTATTATTCATTATTTATTGATTGATCTAGGTTATTCTCCAATTATTCCTATATCGTTTATTTGAAATACATTTTAATGTGTTTCAAAACAATTCTTTTAAATTATTGTGTATCATTAATTTACCGCTAGGCCGCCATATTGGATTTCATTCCAGCAACAAGAAGCGCTGCTTGGCGTAATCCTTATCACGCCAAGCAGCACTTGGCACCATTGCCCCGTTCTCAAATTAGGTCCTTAAATTTATTTAAATCGTGATTATCTCGGGTTTGGCTGGTCTGATCGACTTAAGGCTAGTATCGTTCAACTCTGCTCTTGACAGCCTTTCGTCCTTGGCCCAACTTTCCTGCTCAAGATTTTTAGAAAGATTTTAATCTTGTTACGCCGAAGAAGTATAACTTACGTGCGTACATAAGCACACACACACTTTTTTTAGATTTCTTTATAACTAGTATTAAAATTTTGTTATTTATTTATAATTATTACGTTCTTTATTTATAATTATTATTTTGTTATTCATTTATTAGTATTACTATGTTATTTATTTATAATTATTACCTTATGAGTATTTTTATTTATGTTTTGTATAATATTACTATACAATGATTATTCAGTCTTATACTTAGTATTAAGTTACATTACATTTTATATATATATAATGTTACGAATTTTGTGTAAAATAGTGTAAATAGTTTGTATTTGGTTGGGAAATCATTGCAATATTCACCAGCAACATCGTCCCCTACTCCATAATGGAGATTCAATGGGAACTCGGCGAAATCTTGACGATAGAGCCAAGTCTGTCATATTTTATTGACTTGGTAGTCATGTTGGCGAGTTCGGAACACTCTGGATTCTTCTAGAAATTAAAAGAGAAATACATAAATTTCAAGATCCATGACGCAAGTGAGTCTTTTTCGAATTATCCGCGAGGGATATAAATAGATGCTCGCCGAAAGTCAGTCTGGTTTCGACTAGTGATGATTGATGAAGCGGCTGATGCTTTAACTGATGAAGCGGCTGTTGAGCGAGCGATTGCTTGTGAATAATCTTTTATATACGTGTATTTTAGACACCTATAATTGTGTCTGAGTGTTGTTGAAGGTGTGAAGACGCTCTGAGATTTATTTTGCGAATATTGCTGAATCCTGTATTTCAAGGATTGGATTTTTGACAATAAATTCTCATCCCTCTTAAAGAACTATTTTGTTCTCAACGACAGATTTGCATAAAATTCTCGAACCACGGATCTACGTAGCATTAATAATTATTAAATCATTCTCTATAAATTGTATATATAAATACTATTAAATTATATTAAAAGATTATTACATACTTCATAATATTAGAAGTGCATGTAACTTTTTATTATATTACATTTCTAGTAATTATTTATTGACTGATTTTGGTAATTCTCAATATCTTTCTATGTTCTTCTCTTTTGAAATATATTTAAATGTTTTTAAAAACAGTTCTTTAAACCGTTCAGGACGATGATTACATATAATATGCGATCGCGTGTTTCTCCCTGTTAGGCCCACGTTATCATATGTGATTGTGCTTTCTTTTCTCTGAGACCCATGATCACATGGCGAACAAACGCGATGACTTATTTTTAATGGAGTCGGATCAAATTATTATGTTTCGTTGCTATTGCATTTAGAGTTGCTCAGCCATAAGGACAGGCAATTTAGCACTAAAGTGATACCAAGAAAGCAAAAAGCATTATTAGGAATTATTAAATATACAAAACGATTTACATTAGCTGTTATTTAAAAGATTTGTATCCTTTAGAACAGCGTCCAGTTTATGCGGGAGTAAATTTATTGTTTGATATATGTCAGATAGTTTTTTGTAAGTTTTGCGTCGATAAATCGAAAGAAATTGTAAGAGCTCGCTGAGCGAAGCGAATTTTTTTCACTAACTAAAGACCTTTCCCACCAACCTCTGGTGAGCCCAACCTAAATTGAATGATAAACATAGAATATTATATCTGTTGCCTCGACCTTGAGATCTAAAGTCTCACACTGGGCAACAAAAAGAAAGTTTTTGCACTTTGCAGAAAGAAAAATATGTGATTCTCATAGCATTTCTTCTCCTGAATTCAAATATGATATCGATTTTTCTTCATCACGCAAGGTTTAGATTGCGGCATTTATAATTTGAAACACTTAATATTTTTACATTCCTATACACACACCGAACATTCGACTCAAGCCTAGAAATTAAGAAATCACGATTATCCTTTATATTTCGCCTGTGAGTATTCCTCTTGATGGTCCAACACACCGGCCAGCATATTAGCATTCCATTTGCCTTGACATATTCCTTTGCAGTCACCGAAATTCTGAGGAAAGCGTTCCCCTGTGCTCATCACCACTGTAAGTGTTGATTTTCCGGGAAGAAATCAAAGTGCGAGCGCAGGAAGTGTATTTTTTGCAATATATTACAGCCCAAATTTTTATAAGATGTTATAAGATCATGAACAATATCACGGTAATTTTCCGCCTTTAGATGTCCCAAAAAACCCATATGAGTTATATTTTTGAATGCTTGCTGCCGCTTTCTCCAGTGGATTTAATAGTTCCTCATACTTCTCATCATGTATTATGATCGTATTTGTGGACCCACAAATATCCCTTCTTTAATTTTGCTTCACTTATTTTAGGAAACTTCTGTTTTGAAGCACATGAAACCAGGAGTATTGCCCATGGCTTTACGAAATTCTTCATTAATCCTATTTTGATATGCAACGGAGGTAGATTACTCTGAAAGATTACAAAATGCGTCATGTTTCCATTTCTGCCCGGAACGAATGATTCACATTCTTTCTGATGTAATGGTTTTTCTGTCCTTATTATCCCAAAGACACAAGAAACAACAGCTTGTAAATCAGTTGAAGACCAAGCGAATAAATGCAATTATCTTCAAATCACTGCAAATATTCCATTCATACACTGCATATTGAAGTTTTGCTAATATAAATTGAAAGTTTGCATGTGTTTTTCTCAAATTTTAGAGGAGTCATTAAGGCATTGATGGAAATTTATTTCCATTATGCAGAAACACTGCTTTTAAACTTGCTTTGGAGGAATCAATGAACAAGCGCCATTCTATAAGGTTATGTTCAATACCAAATGTCTCTAAAAGAGAAGAAATGTCATTACAAAACACTATGCCATTTTCTTTCAGAAAAATAGTCTTTGTATTGAGAATGACGACTACGATAAGTACACATTCAGACTCTTTTGGAAGAAGATTCCATCCTTTTTAGCCGTGAACCAAGCATTTCAGACTGTATTTTGATAACTTTAAATCTCGTATATGAGATTCTGCCAAGACTCTTGACACAAATGAGGCCTGTGATGAACAGCTTGGGTTCAAAAAGTTGTATCACCACAAACTTTTTAATTGGAGTAAAAAGCATATATTCTAATATTTTCGTCGTCAATTTAAGAAATGAAAATGCATTTAAAAATTCCTCATGTTAAATTTCAGAAAAACGCACTTATATAAGTACACCCCGTAAGAATCGTGAATTAAAATGTGTTTCTTTCATGAGGTTTGTGCTTAGATCACACACAATACAGTGCTTCTCAAACTTTCAGCACTGGCGTCCTTAATCACAATTTTATCACGCCCCCTTATACATTAATAAATTACTGAATGCAATAATGCTCTTTTTTGACGCTAAAGCTACAATACACGATCTTAATTATAAACCGTACATAAGTATTACTTTTGTATATGTTACTTTTACAAAAATAAGTTATAATCATTATGTTACGCTTCCTTTTCTAATTTTTAATTGGAACATATTGCAAAATGCGGTGGCTGCTTAGAAGACACAAAAATATAGATATCCAGCTAAATATAGAAAAATCAGAGGGTCAGTTTCTAATCATAAGTAAGCACTTGCCTGCAAGACAAGCCCATAGAAGTCGCTAATACTTATTAAAAAACTTGTTCTTAATTTAGTATTACTCACTAGTTTAAAATACCTGTGCTAACAATTTATATACATTAAAAAGTATAGCGGCTGAAGCAATTCGCCTTTCTTGGTGAGTCTTATAACAGGCCAAAACATTATTGGTATAATCGCTGAATTCATGAAAGTAAAGCCAAGTGCGAGAGACAATGTTTACAAATATGTAAAATGATTTTAAATGATTGCTCAAATTATAATTAGTTTTATGAACTGTAATTTTAAGCCCTCACAGAATTACATTTCTAGAATCGATGTTGACAATGAACAATAACATACAATCTCCATGAAGACTTGTATTTTTTAATATTTAAAGTAGTGCGTTCAACATGTTTTAACCCTGGAGCAGGTGATCACTGATACTGATGGTGAAGTGTGGGTTATTGTGTCTCCCAATCCTTTTTTCATAATTATTTTATAGTACAAAGGTAATTTAGTGAATAATTTACTTAAGAGAAAAATATACAGTTTGAGACCCCACAGTTTGAGAGACACGTTAGCTAGATAAATGCCTATATACACTGGCCTACAAAGTTAAGGAACAACATATTTTTTCAGCGTAAAAAATGACAGTAACAATAAAATTTATAGTTTATACAAATGATAAAAACGAACTTCATACAAATCTATGCAAAAACAATAAGTATAATTTTTTTAAAACTAAAATATGCGTACATCAGGATTTGGTAATTAAGCGTGTTACTTTTGCTGATTTACAACTTTTGTTAGCAGATTTGTTCAGAATAGGCAGTGGGGTCTCGCAAAATCATGTAGAAGCCATATGTCCGATTTGTTAATGTGGAGGGCGGTTGGATGGATGGAAATGGGGTTGTCGCAGGCTGATGCTGCTAGGGTCTTAACACGTTCCCTGAAGTGCGTCCACCGTCTCTGAAATCAATATCAAACCGAAGCCTATGTGTCCAGAAGACATATTCCAGGCCAAACATGAGCTACAACACATTCAGGAGATCGTTTTATCGTTCTTTCGGACAGAAAAAAAAGGATTTCTGTTCTGCAACTTGTTGCAAACGACTCTGTTGCATTAGGAGAAGTATATCAGCTTACGGTGCGAAGGCATCTGCAGAATTCGATCTTTGCAAGGCGACCAGTTGTAAAATGCAACAACAGACGACAGAGAATTGCTTTATCTTGGGCAAGAGAACACTGCTTCCTAGACCAGACAGAGATGGGCTTGTACTTTACAGACGAGTCCATATTCACACTAGAAGATTCAGACGTCTGCTCATTTGAGGGAACGAAGCACCGTATACTTCTCCGTCCAAATATTTAAGTTAAAAGATACAGTTACCGCAGTAGGTAGTGGAATAATGTTTTGCGCAGGAATTCATTCGGTTGTCACACTGGGACTTGCATGTGTTCCAGGGGAGAAATTTGACTGGTGTTGGATATCGGGATGATATCCTTATCCATATGTCCACCCGTATGCCGCTGCAATTGGTAATGACTTTATTCTGGATGATAATGTATGTCCTCACC
Organism: Trichonephila inaurata madagascariensis; assembly: GCA_019973955.1. NCBI lineage: Eukaryota > Metazoa > Arthropoda > Arachnida > Araneae > Nephilidae > Trichonephila > Trichonephila inaurata. The sequence goes on along the minus strand of BMAV01017181.1, from coordinate 17,622 downwards.
GGAGCTGTAGTTGATGAGGAATATCTTAAATTTTTGGTTAGAGCGAATAGAATGCATGGCTCGATATCCAGACTAAACTGCTATCAAAATTTATGAGTTTGAACGTGGTGCCAAGAAGTCGGTAATAATGAGAGATGGAACACAGCATCTCCTAGTGTGTAGCGATGAAATTTGATTTTCAGCGTACGACTGCTTCCCGAGGTACCTTGGAATATCGGGGATCCGGTGTAAAGACATAATCTTACCACATCGCTGCGGTCAGGAAAAGATCATGCAAAAGGAATCAAAGACCGACGAGAATCACCAAGTGATAGACGCAACCCTTCCGGAATTTCGCAAGTTTTATTGCTCGGCCAAACAAGTGTCATCGAGCGAAACATCATCGATGTGAGAGCTTTCTTTCGGCGAGCCTCAGCGCCTGGCCTGCGTAAATTTCTTTGCTGACGATCATAGCGATACAAAACCTGCGCCCCTTCAAATGCCCGACATTGGCCTGTTGATGACAAGTCACGTTGCCTTCCTGAGGAGTTTCGTTTCAATAGAATCGAGCTGATGGACGCGTACGGGTAGTATGGAGAGACAACCGCGAATCCATGGACCTACATGCCAACAGAGACCTGCCTGCTGGTGAGACTCTATGGCAAGAGCATAAGTGTAGTTGGAGTGATATGGCATCCGTGACATCTAGACATGACTTGACAGGTACGTGCGGCTGGCCGCATCACCGCACCGATTCATGCGTTCACATGGTATCTAGACGACTTGAGAATTTCGCGGCGGCCATTGGGTGTAGACACCCAAATTTCCAGAACTGCTACAGAGTGGCTCCAGGAGCCCTTGTGAATTTTCGCCGTAGACTCATCCGCTGGTCACCAAAAATCCCCAGACATGAACATTATTTAATATATACCCTGGGATGCCTCGGCTTTGCTATGTTCAGATGAGATTCCGCTCTCTACTCCTACTGGTTTATGAATAGCTCTGCATGACATGGGCATCACCACCAACAGCAGTACATCAGACATTAATCGAATCCATGCCATGTCGTATTGCGGCACTTCTGCATGCTTGTGGTGGCCCTACACAATAATAGTCAGGCGTATCATCTATTTTGGCTCTTCAGTGTAATAAAACAATATTAAAACGTGTTTTATCTTTATATATATATATACTTCTTAATTTGATGTAAATATTCTATTAATTATCTCGGTTCCACGAGATAAATTTATAATCGTTGGTTAGCACAATGTCTTGAAAAACTAAATATTTTCACCGGAAACGTCGCACCTTTTACATTTGTGGAAAACAACACCTATAATGAATTAAAAGGAACCATACATCAACTGAGTCAATGTTAAGCTATTATTGCTTAAATTTAAATTTTATGAATTTTAGGTTGTAAATTCTCTCATGCAAAATACATGGGATTTCTCCCTATAAACATTTTAATGCAATTCCAGACAAAGTGTTTAAGTGAAATATTTTTTTCTTAAAGTGCCTACAAAAACAAATTAAAACTCGGAATATAATGCGATTGCATTTAATCCAGTGTTTCTCAGGCGCGCCCCCCTGGGGGGGCGCGATAACCCTTCAAGGGGGGCGCGAGCATATTGAAAATAAAAGGTTAAAAAAATTAATTTACTGGAATGAAAAAAAATACTTTCTGATATAATAAAAAATACAGATTTACATTTAATATGATTTATATATCATCTGGTGAAAAAAGGTCATCAAAAATAAAAAGATTCTACTTCTTTGAACGCTCATTAGCTATCTTTTGGATCCTATAACTAAATAAAAAATATTTGTTTGTTTTGATGTAACTTAATACGATGAGATATTCTTTATTGTGTTTCTTTTTAACTTAAAATATTACTTTTGCTGGCTGAACTTACTTTCATGGATGCCCTGCATCCCTTTTTTTTTAGAAGCTGTAAATTATATAATTGTTATAGCTTTTTTCGGCTACAATGTGAAAGAGTTTTTTGATTCATGGATGGCTATTATTGAGCACTTTGAAGGATTAATAGGCTAAGATATTTTATGAGTATACTGAAACATATAATACAAAAATCGTTAATTTGGGAAAATTATTTATTTGTTACCAATGACCTTGACAGAGAGAATCCTAATATGACAGTCTTAATGGGAGCTAAAATGAATTGACATATCTCCTTTTTGGGAGTGTAAACGTTTTTTAGAATCTTAAGGTACTTGTTTAGACTGAGTTCCTGGTAATCTTCACTATTTTTCAAAAAATATTTACTTCTGAACATCTGCATTTCCCTATGAATAACTTAGTGGTTTTAATTGTGATGTTGTAATGACTGATTATGGTTTATAAATGTAAAATGAGCAGAATCTAAAAAGACTAAGTATTTGTGATCTCTGAAAGGAAATTGAAGTTGATCAAACAAGGGAAACACTTGTTGAAACAATGCATATTAATCATGCTTGAAAGTAAATTTGAGAAAAGCAATAAACATGAAAACGAAAGGAAAATTTTCAATAGCTACACCTTAAGAACTTTATCAAGAAAATATGAAGCCAACTGTACCGCAAAATGCACTTCAATTCTGTCAAAAGACACAAGCAAGAAAAAGTTTAACAGGATATTTGTCGATCATCAAAGGATATTAAATACAAAAACGTGAACAAATGCATAGCGTTTTGCTTGCAACAGCTTTCCTGTAATGTTAGCAAAGTAAGTCTGTGATTTGTGTCCTTTATTAAGGTCACGCACATTTGGGAACAATTTAGTCCAGTTTATTGGATATTTTCTCAAATTATGAAAGACAAATAGAAAAATCCTTGAAATAGGTAAGTATATTTTAGTTAAATTATTCACTGAAATTGTGATTTTTATCTTGTATATTGAAAATAATTATAAAAGAATTGAGGCATCACTCCCTCATGACCATTAACGTTAGTATCGAGTGCACACCTGATCCCGGCTTTCGCTTTAAATAAAAAATAACACAATTGTTATTCATTAGAATTTTGTATTCTTTTATTACTTCTGACATTTATTTTAAATGCTAATTTGCGAGGCTTAAAATTACAGTTCATTCAAAAACCGTTTATAATATGAGTGAGCTCCTATTTCCTAATAAATCATTTTACATTTTTGTATACATTGTCATGCACTTGGTTTTACTCTCCTTACAATTAAGCTATTATATCAAGAATAATATATTATCATTTTTTAAAAAAATAAACTCGTGTTATAAGAGTGGGTACTTCAGCCAGTATAAGAATAAGTTTAATAATATCAGTGACTTCCATGGGCTTGTCTTGCAGAGCAAAGTTTTTTCAAAGGAAGGCTAAAATTAGAAATTAGACACCTCAGAGTTATTTTTTTGATATTTAGCTCAGATCTATATTTTGTCTTCAAAGTAACCATCGCAGAAAAATCCGATTCACAAAGCGGTATGATAGTTAAAATTGGTATAGTATGCGAAATGCTTTGTTTTCAGTGCAGAAAATTGCAGCATCCACCTCTATCCAGAATTTAAAAGAGTGATTTATTTACAAAAATTGCCCTTAATTTCGTCACTGGATGTGAAATCTATGAAGATCTCTTTTCGGCAGTTAAGTCCTTCTGAAGTATTTTGAATGGATCCCTAACCCATTCGTAACTTGCTATCAATTTGCCTCGTCTGTGCAATTTGTTGATGCTTTATTATCGTCGAATGCTCGCTGTGATTTAAAAAAATATATCTATGATTTTGTTTTAATCCACTGCCGTAAATACTTAACACCGTGAAATACAATTAACGCGTGAATTATGAAATGTACATTCAAGAGAGATTCGGTAGCTAATCGATTCGGCCAAGACTGACTAGAATTGTACGCACAGCATTTACATGTTTTGTGCAGACGTCTGTTAGGTTGCCTAGACTCACATGTAGAACGTTCACTAGAGGTGATGCCAGATGTAATGGATATGATAAAGAGCAATATAGATTAGGCTATTTTTTAATGAGACATTTGTACTTTTAGAAATGGATATCGAAGGAAATAAATCTTAATTAAATATTATTTCTCAAATTTTCAATTTAAAATTAGAGAAAGAAAAATAACATAATTAACCTTTTTACTTAAAAGTAATTTACTAAAATATATAAATAAGAGTAACATATATATAAAAATTTAATCCTTATCTTAGTTAATAATAATGAACAAAGAACAAGTTTAATAAGTATTGGCGACTTCCATGTGGGCTTGTCTTGCAGACAAAGCTTTAGAAATTGACCCCCAGTTTTGCGTACTATATTTAGCTGATACCCGCGTATTTTTGTCTTCTAAGCAGCCACTTCATTTTAAGTAATAATATGTTCCAATTTTAAAAAATCACACACAGAGAAAGGAGAAATAACATAATAATTATCCTATTACTTAATTTTTTTTTGTTAAAAGTAACATATTCAAAATTTAATACTTATGTTATTATTAATTTGTAATGGTTTATATCGTGTATTGTAGCTTTAGCGTCGCATCATTACTATTATTGCATTGTTTAGTAATTTATTAATGTATAAGGGGGCGCGATAAAAATTGTGATTGAAAAGGGGGGCGCCAGTATTGAAAGTTTGAGAAACACTGATTTAATCTCAATAGAACTAAACTTTGACAGTTCGTGTGAAAAAGCAAGCATATACCCCAGTTACTAAACATAATGCAAGGATAGGTAACACCTGAATCACAAATTAATGTTATTAATGAGTAAATCATACTTAAAAAATTAGATTATAGAACTTTTTAATAATGCAATACTCTTTTTAATTGCCTTTCCATATGGTGTCTATAATATGTTGATCCCTTTAAATAATATTTTGGTATATATTCTTCGAAAGTATGTGCATGGAATGAGGCTCCAACAAAACACTTTCTAGTTCTATGGGTTGTACAAAAGCAAATACAAGTACTAGGGGTTCTGCGAGTTGAAAAAGTTTGAAGACCACTAGTACAATATAATGAAATTTTCAACAGCCATGAAATAGAGAAATTTTTATTTATTGTTGTCAATATCTGCTGTGCAAAAAGTATAACTTTGATATATTTTTGTCAATATTCAAGCTGTCTACCGTCTCTGGAATCAATATCAAACCGAGGCCTCTGTGTCCAGAAGACATGTTCCAGGCCGAACATGAGCTACAACACCTTCAGAAGACCGTTTTATCGCTCTTTCGCACTGAAGGAAAAGGATTTCTGTGCTGCAACTCGTTGCAGACCTCTGTTGCATTAGAGAGAAGAATATCAGCGTTTACGGTGCAAAGGCTGCTGCAGAAATCAAATCTCTATGCAAGGCGACCAGTTCTGTGTGTACCGGTCAACAGACGACAGAGAAGGCCCGCTTATCATGGGCAAGAGAACACGTTTCCTAGAATAGACAGATATGGGCCTCTGTACTCTTTACAAACGAGTCCAGATTCACACTAGAGATTGATTCAGGACGTCTGTACTTCTGGAGGGAACGAAGCACTGTATATCATCAATAAAACACTGTTGAAAGACACAGTTACAGAGGTGGTGGAATAATGGTTTGGGCAGGGATCTCATTCGGTGGTCACACTGACCTGCATGTGTTCCAAGGAGGAAATCTTGACTGGTGTGAGATATCGCGATAAGATTTTTGAGCCATATGTCCGCCCATGTGCCGTTGAAATTGGCAAAGACTTCATTATGATGGATATAATAATGCACGCCCTCTCGAAGCTGCAGTTAATGAGGAATATCTTGAGGGTCTTGGTTTGGAGTGAATAGATTGGCCAGTTCGATCTCCAGAATAAAATCTGGTAGAGCTACTTTGGGACTATCTTGGTAGGCAGGTTGCTGCTTTAAGTCCTCCTCCAAGGTCTTTAGGAAAGCTGAAACAAAGCATATTCCCCGTCTGGCCTTCGCTTCCCATTTCGGTAACCGGCAACTTATTAGACAGCATGGAAATTCGATGCCGCCAATGTATTCAAGCTAGGGGTGGGCATATCCGTTATTAAAACCTATTTTGGATATGTTTCTATGACATTTTACCCCATAAAACTGGGATTATTTTTTCCAAGTGTGCATTTATCTAGCGAGATTGCGTTTTTTTTTTTTTTCAATTTATTTTATGTGTAAACTTCTATCTTGCAGTTAATTTAATTTGCGGTTGTCACTCGTATATATGTGTATGTACTGTGAGATTTATCAATTGTAGTAAAATAATATACTCTTAGCATATTTGGATTGCATTTAAGATTGTACATGAATTTTTAAAATGAAAATGGGTTTAGCTGTAAAAATGCTCGGTCTCAGGTGCGCGTATACTTTTGGAACACGAGGGCCTGGAGAAACGCTTCTTTCTCTTTCGCCGGACATGAAGGAGCGTAAATGTCTTCCTAATGATTTGAAAACCGCTAGGTTACCATCCTGATTCCATTCCAGCGACAGCGCAAGCAGCTGCTTTTCATGTGATTCCTTTATCGTGCCGCCACCACTTGGTGTCTTGCCCTATGATATCAAAACGCAACCAGTTCCAATGAATACCTTAATGATTATGATAAGTTGCTGTATTTTAGTTGTAAAATTTAAGAAATAGTAAAATTAATCCACTTGAATTATTTTTGTTTTAGTTTTGCTGACAAAATTTTGAATTTGGGAGAGCCTCGCCCTCTTTGTTGTACCAAAAGACCAGAAAAACGCAAATGGAAGGAAGAAAAAGAAGAGAATGGTCCAGTGATTCCTTTTCCGGCAGTGCGAAGGAAATTAAAAGAGTAGTACAGAAAAAGCCAAGACCTTCCCAGACCACCAAGACCACTAAAAGTGCCGAAACTGACAAAAAAGAAAAATCACAATCCCAGACCGGTACAGGGAGTTTTCCATCAAAGTATCCGCCCAGCAGACTTTTCAAACCGTTTCAAAGATTCTATTTAGGACAAGAAATGCCTGCACCAAATCCTGACTTTTTACGTGCCATTACAGAGAAACCTGACAAACCTATTTTAGATTCTGGGAAAGAAAATCCTCCATCAAAACCTGAGCGTTCACCGAAAAGAAAATTCACATTTAGCAAAAATCTACCGAGACAAGGAAAATCTTATGATGGATCTTCCGTGAAAAGACCCAGAGCGACTGTAGAAAATTTTGAGTCAGGAAAATCTCCATCAAATCCTGAATTTCCTCCTGTCCTTAGAGGAATATGTCCTGAAGCTTCTATAGGTATTGTACAAGAACAACCTGCATCAAAGCCTGAGCCTTCACGTGTCAGGAAAGGAAGATCCAAAATACCTATTTTAGCTTCGGGACAAGAACAACCTTCATCAAAGCCTGAGCATTCACGTGTCAGGAAAGGAAGATCCAAAATACCTAAAATAGCTTCCGGACAAGAAAAGTATCCATCAAAACCTGAGCTCGTCATGAAACGAACACTCCCATTTCCTAAATATCTACCGAGACAAGAAAAATCTTCTTATGATGGATCGCCCGTAAAAAGACCCAGAATGACAGCAAAAAGATTTGAGTCAGGCAAATCTCCATCAAGGCGCGAATTTTCTCCTGTCGTTAGAGGAAAATCTAAAATACCTCATTTATCGTCTGGACAACAACAGTTGCATCATCAAAGCCTGAGCGTTCACGTAAGTGTCAGGCAGAAGATCTAAAATACCTACGGGTATATTTGGTGTAGAAAAGTCTCAATCAATGCCTGAGCACTACCAGATGAGGTCCATTTAGACCTTGGAGAAAATTGTACGCTTGCGAAAAGAAATACTGCTTCCAGGAAAGGGCAATATCTTCACGTTCACCCATGAAAACGTACCATTAGGTCGAACATTACGACGAGCAATCCAAAAGACCTAATTTAAAGGGAACATTTCTGAACCAGCCTGTGGTCTCAGATTTGTCCACTGGATTTCGAGTGCCCCTCTGGCCACATGTACAGAAACGAGACTTATTTGAGACACTACCTTCAGGCGAAGTTAAGTGTAGGGTTGATAAAGGAACTGAGGAAGATAAATTTGGATTGATCCAAATTGCAAAAAAGGCAGCGAGGAGAAATCAAATGAAGAAAAAGAAAGTGCAACCTGTTAAGAACACCCCATTTGTGGATATAAGAACGGGTGAAACAGTACATGCACTTTTGCATCGACCATTTGATTCTCTTCAATGGCCTGTGACGCCAAATAAACTTGAGAGGCCTCCATACATCTTGACGAAATCCCTTAGGTCAGAGCCAACTTTTTTTGGCTTTCTTGATATTTCTCCTTTCTCAATTAAAGAAACGCAATACTCTCCTCACCACAATATTCATTTTGTTCTAATGAAGGGGCACCTTGAAGTAGTTATCCAAAATACTACTTTCACTTTTAAGGCGAAGGATAGCTGGATTGTTCCGATGGGTGTCCCTTATTCGCTCAAAAATTGTTCGAGATCGAAAACAAATAAGTTCTCATTTACGGCTTTCAAACACCATTTTTTTCATAATCAGTTCGCAGATTAACTCAACTGCGAACTTGAACACTTTTTTGAGTTAAAAATATTCACCTTTTTAAAATATTTTTATACATAATTTTTTGTTTAAATTGAGTAGAACCTTTTTGTTCGGTACTTTTTTATGCAATTTTATTTCTTTACAATTTGGTTGTATAATTTTATTTCTGGGCGAATTGTTTTGTGCAATTTTATTTTTTTGTGCGTCTTTTCTGGGCGGTCTTTTTTATGCGATATATGACCTTTTGGTCAGGTCCGAAAAATATTTTATTAATTCGGCCAAGATTCCATTTTAATGGAGCAATTTGTTCTTTCTCGACAATAACCATATCTCCTAATTTAAGATTTGGTTTAGTTCTCCACCACTTGGACCTAGGTTGAAGTCTATGTAAATACCCGTGTGAACGAAGTCCAGAAGTACTGACGTAGTCTTTGAATCAGGTTCCATCTTTCAGAAAGAGCTACAGACCTTGAGGGCAGAGATGGTTCTGGAAACTGATGAATAGGACCTCCAACTAAGAAGTGGGCTGGAGTCAATGCGTTGAAGTCGGTCGGATCTGGAGAGAGCTCTGTGAGATGTCTTGAGTTAAGACAAGCTTCTATCCTTATCAATAGGGTAGAATACTCTTCAAAAATTAAGTACAGAGTTGGTTGCCTTTATTAGTAATTGTTTGCACCCCTGATGGCTGACTCCCCACAAACCTCCAAAGTGTGGAGTATATGGAGGAATGAAAGACCACTCCACCTTTGACAGAAAGAAGTTTTGTAATTTCCTCTTTGCTGACACCACGAGCTAGATGACTTGAAGGCCTTTGTAAATTGATCCATTATCCGAGATGATTTTGCTCGACAAGAACTTCTAGCAATGAAACAACGTAAAGCAGCTAGAAATGCAGCAGTCAGATAACCCGAAACAAGTTCAAGATGTACAGCCTTAGTAGCAGTACAAATGAAAAGACAAAATAGGATTTAAATTTTGCCACACTTCGTTTATGAGCACATTTAGTGGTCAATGAACCAGCAAAATCCAAGCCAGTACTCTCGAATGGACGAATTTGCTGAAATAGGATAGGTGGTAAATCACCCATTAATTGAGAGAGAGATCTCAGATTCATCTTTAAGCAAATTAGACACTTTTTGAGCGTGTAATGAACTACTGATCTACCATCCACAAACCAAAGATTTGTCTTATCAATGACAATGTCAGTTGTGGACCTGCATGAAGATAAGTAATGTGGTAAAAGTTTATTATCTTTCTTGTGAACTCATGATTTTTGGGCAAAAGCATAGGATGTTTTTGGTCATATGATAGACGCGTATTCCTCGAAAGTCTGCCTCCTACCCGAAGAACCTCAGAATCACAAAACAGGTTCAATGGAAGTAATTTATCTTTTGGTTAAGGGTTTCTTTGAACAAGACATTTAATTTCATTCGGAAATTCTGCTTGTTGAATCAAACGCATTACAGTAACAACTTCAGTATGAAGTTCCGATGATTTCAAGTAACCAAAAGTTCTTGAGATCTTCGGTGAACGACTATTTATGAATCTCACCCAGGCACAGACACGAACTCATCTCGTAAAGACTATATTCTGTCAATAAATTCTGGTAAAGGCACAATTTTATAACATGTAACAACGCTCCTCTTTCTCCTTCAATGCATTATCCGAAAGGAGAACGCTCCTGGGATTTTATAAGATGACATTTCATTCATGGGTTGATTTAACCAGAGAGTGTCCCCTGAATCCACTGATCATGAGCTAAAAGCCGAGACGGTAAGAGTCCCCATACCCCAAATCGGCTGGATTCTCAATTCCAGAAACATGACACCATTCAACTGATGGAATTGTTTGAACTTTGGAAACTCTATTGCTACAAGCAAATGGTTGCCAGCGATATGGTTCTGTTTTAGCCAAGCTAAAGCAATTGTCGAATCCGTCCAGGCAATGGTTTTGTGAATAGATAGAGCAAAACTCCCTTAAACACCACTTGTAACAATATTAGACAACAACGCTGCGCACAGCTCAAGTCGAGGTAAAGATTGAGTTTTAAGCGGGGCAACTCTTGTTTGTAGCCAAAGCGAGACACTCGATAAACCGGATGCAATACATTGAGGTAATTGCACAGTATGCTCTTTCGAGGAATCACAAAAGGCATGTATCCTGGTTGAATGTATGAAGGTAGCAAGACACACCTCGGTGGTGCCATTTTCGATAAGATGAAATTCCTTTCGGAAGGTTGCCCACTGGTTATTTAAATCTTCCGATTGGTTCGTCCCATTCTAGATTTCTTAATTTCCATAGCCCTTGTAAAGTGATTTTCATAAAACAGACGCATGGCGATAAAAGTCCTAGAGGATCAAAACACACGAGCAATTTCAGAAAGAACTTCTTTTAGAATAAGCGCACTTGTGTAATGAAACACCGAAACTGAAGAAATCAGATTTGGGATTCCATTGTATCCCAAGGATTTTATTTCTTCATTATTTTGCACCACTTAAGATTTGATTTTCGGGAACTCTCGATCACCTACCGGTTAGACTGCCACCTGAAGATTGAAACCTCCCTTTCATCATCTCCTTTAGCTGCCAGACGAGTTCAACTGCTTTCTTTTTCAGTCAATGCGGCACCACTTAGTAAATCATCTACGTAAAAGCCGACCGCGAGTAGCGAATGAAGCCAAAGGATACCTTTCCCTTTCATCAAGTGCTGAGTCGTGGGTTCGAGGAAAAATATGGTGCACAGAGGTCCCAAACGTGACAGTGGTTAACCTATATTCACTAGCCTCAGTTTATCTCCATAGAATTCGTTGCCAATTGCATCTATGATGAGATCTTTATTTGACGGGAACATCTTTTCAAAGTCTGCACGCAAAGCTTTTTGAAACGTTCTAAAGGAAAGCAGAATTGAATACACGTCTCGTTGCACTCGGGGTCCAATCCATTAGTAGGTCATTAAAAAGAATGCCCTGTTGTTGATTTGGCTGATGACCGAAGACAACCCCTCAATTTTGTTGTACTCGAATCTCGTAGAACCGCGTGATGGTGAGGAAAATGCCTCACCATACTTCCCTTTAGCGTAGTCATGTTTAGGAACAAGCCCATATGCCCCAAGTTAAATATCATTCCTGCATAAAGTCTCAATATTGAGAATAAATCGCAGGTTTTTGATTAGTGAATGTTCTAATGAATTTAATCTTCGAATAGCTGATTCTCTCTGAATCCTAATTTAGATGGTAGTAGAATAAAATGGTAATCGCACCACATATCGTCCATCCTATTTCTTAACATGAGTTTTATGAAATGATCTTCACATGTCATTTCTTCACTAGTTAATAAGCCAGTTTCAGGTACTGAATCTAACTTCCAAAGTTACCACTAAATCGTCAGTTACTACCTGGATGCTATTAACCGCAATAGAAGAAAAACATCTTCAGAAGGAACATTTCTGCCACTATCCACCCTAAAAGGACTACTCTCAAAAAGTAGGATCAGCTAACTTCAAATCACTAAAAGGCCTGCATCCCATTAAACTGAAATGTGGAAGTAATAATCTTATTAAACTGGCTATTACTGTGTCATGAAATATTAGATGTAAAATGAGGAGTAAACTTAATCTCCGAAATACCATTATTCCGAGTATCTGATGCCTCAAGACATGAAATGCGCACATGTGCTCGTATTTCCTAGGCAATCCAAGTCTTTCCAAACAACTATTAGTTGTTAAGCAAGCCTGACTTCCCGGGCCATTGGGTCAAGAAGAACACGACACAACTGAGTTCCACCGAAAGAATCACAAACATTGACTAGTGCAGTACATAGAAGCACCTGAGAATTGTAATCGAACCCCTGAACAAGAAGTTATAATGGATTATTTACATTAGGAGGATTTGGGACTCCGTATTAGTAGCATCAGACATAACCGGGTGAAACACTTGCGCTGCTGAAGCTGAAAGTACTGAATTAGACTCTAGGAATGGAAGAATTTGGCCTACTAGGAGTCATAAATGTAACAATGTGTGATGCGATTTCCACATTTTCGACACTTATTAGTGCTTTTACAAGCAGACTTCCTATGAAATTGAGTCAAACACTGAAGCAAATGTTATTCGATTTTACAAAAATTCACTCTTTTGAACAGAAAGATTTTGAAATGCATCACATTTATTTAAATTATGATTGTTCTTGACAGTAAGAACAATGAAGTTGAAACCCGAAGCAACTAGTGTTACTTTCTTATTACTAATGTTTCTTTTGACTCCATAACCTCAGTCATGAGTGATCTAAAGTGATAAATCGAAAGAAATTGTAAGAGCTCGCTGAGCGAAGCGAATTTTTTTCACTAACTAAAGACCTTTCCCACCAACCTCTGGTGAGCCCAACCTAAATTGAATGATAAACATAGAATATTATATCTGTTGCCTCGACCTTGAGATCTAAAGTCTCACACTGGGCAACAAAAAGAAAGTTTTTGCACTTTGCAGAAAGAAAAATATGTGATTCTCATAGCATTTCTTCTCCTGAATTCAAATATGATATCGATTTTTCTTCATCACGCAAGGTTTAGATTGCGGCATTTATAATTTGAAACACTTAATATTTTTACATTCCTATACACACACCGAACATTCGACTCAAGCCTAGAAATTAAGAAATCACGATTATCCTTTATATTTCGCCTGTGAGTATTCCTCTTGATGGTCCAACACACCGGCCAGCATATTAGCATTCCATTTGCCTTGACATATTCCTTTGCAGTCACCGAAATTCTGAGGAAAGCGTTCCCCTGTGCTCATCACCACTGTAAGTGTTGATTTTCCGGGAAGAAATCAAAGTGCGAGCGCAGGAAGTGTATTTTTTGCAATATATTACAGCCCAAATTTTTATAAGATGTTATAAGATCATGAACAATATCACGGTAATTTTCCGCCTTTAGATGTCCCAAAAAACCCATATGAGTTATATTTTTGAATGCTTGCTGCCGCTTTCTCCAGTGGATTTAATAGTTCCTCATACTTCTCATCATGTATTATGATCGTATTTGTGGACCCACAAATATCCCTTCTTTAATTTTGCTTCACTTATTTTAGGAAACTTCTGTTTTGAAGCACATGAAACCAGGAGTATTGCCCATGGCTTTACGAAATTCTTCATTAATCCTATTTTGATATGCAACGGAGGTAGATTACTCTGAAAGATTACAAAATGCGTCATGTTTCCATTTCTGCCCGGAACGAATGATTCACATTCTTTCTGATGTAATGGTTTTTCTGTCCTTATTATCCCAAAGACACAAGAAACAACAGCTTGTAAATCAGTTGAAGACCAAGCGAATAAATGCAATTATCTTCAAATCACTGCAAATATTCCATTCATACACTGCATATTGAAGTTTTGCTAATATAAATTGAAAGTTTGCATGTGTTTTTCTCAAATTTTAGAGGAGTCATTAAGGCATTGATGGAAATTTATTTCCATTATGCAGAAACACTGCTTTTAAACTTGCTTTGGAGGAATCAATGAACAAGCGCCATTCTATAAGGTTATGTTCAATACCAAATGTCTCTAAAAGAGAAGAAATGTCATTACAAAACACTATGCCATTTTCTTTCAGAAAAATAGTCTTTGTATTGAGAATGACGACTACGATAAGTACACATTCAGACTCTTTTGGAAGAAGATTCCATCCTTTTTAGCCGTGAACCAAGCATTTCAGACTGTATTTTGATAACTTTAAATCTCGTATATGAGATTCTGCCAAGACTCTTGACACAAATGAGGCCTGTGATGAACAGCTTGGGTTCAAAAAGTTGTATCACCACAAACTCCTTTAGTTGCCAGACGAGTTCAACTGCTTTCTTTTCAGTCGCGGCACCACTTAGTAAATCATCTACGTAAAAATGATCAAGAGTAGCGAATGAAGCCAAAGGATACCTTTCCCTTTCATCAAGTGCAAGTTGAGTCAGGGTTCGAGTGGAAAAATATGGTGCACATGAGGTCCCATACGTGACAGTGGTTAACCTATATTCCTTCACTAGCTCCTTTGGATTATCTCCATAGAATTCGTTGCCAATTGGTATCTTACGATGAGATCTTTATTTGACGGAACATCTTTTCCAAGTCTGCACGCAAAGCTTTTTGAAACGTTCTAAAGGAAAGCAGAATTGAATACACGTCTCGTTGCACTCGGGGTCCAACCATTAGTAGGTCATTAAGAGAATGCCCTGTTGTTGATTTGGCTGATGCATCGAAGACAACCCTCAATTTTGTTGTACTCGAATCTCGTAGAACCGCGTGATGAGGAAGATAATATGCTTCCCTTTTAGCGTAGTCATGTTTAGGAACAAGCTCCATATGCCCTAAAGTTAAATATTCCTGCATAAAGTCTCAATATTGAGAATAAATCGCAGGTTTCTTGATTAGTGAATGTTCTAATGAATTGAATCTTCGAATAGCTGATTCTCTCGAATCCCCTAATTTAGATGGTGGTGAATGAAATGGTAATCGCACCACATATCGTCCATCCTCATTTCTAACATGAGTTTCTATGAAATGATCTTCACATGCCATTTCTTCACTAGTTAATAAGCTAGCTTCAGGTACTGAATCTAACTTCCAAAAGTTACTCACTAAATCGTCAGTTACTACCTGGATGCTATTAACCGCAATAGAAGAAAACATCTCTTCAGAAGGAACATTTCCTGCCACTATCCACCCTAAAAGGACTACTCTCAAAAAAAGTAGGATCAGCTAACTTCAAATCACTAAAAGGCTCAGACCAAGAAGAAACTAAACTGAAATGTGGAAGTTAACCCACAATCTTATTAACTACATATACTGAAGTTACAAAGGAAATATTAGATGTAAAATGAGGAGTAAACTTAATCTCCGAAATACCATTGGTTCGAGTATCTGATGCTCCAAGACATGAAATGCGCACATGTGCTCGTTTCCTAGGCAATCCAAGTCTTTCCAAACAACTATTAGTTGTTAAGCAAGCCTGACTTCCCGGGTCAAGAAGAACACGACACAACTGAGTTCCACCGAAAGAATCACAAACATTGACTAGTGCAGTACATAGAAGCACCTGAGAATTGTAATCGAACCCTGAACAAGAAGTTATACTTGGATTATTTACATTAGGAGGATTTGGACCTGTATTAGTAGCATCAGACATAACTGGGTGAAACACTTGCGCTGAAGCTGAAAGTACTGAATTATTAGACTCTCTAGGAATGGAAGAATTTGGCTCACTAGGAGTCATAAAATGTAACAATGTGTGATGCGATTTCCCACATTTTCGACACTTATTAGTGCTTTTACAAGCAGACTTCCTATGAAATTGAGTCAAACAATTGAAGCAAATGTTATTCGATTTTACAAAATTCACTCTTTTGAACAGAAAGATTTTGAAATGCATCACATTTATTTAAATTATGATTGTTCTGACAGTAAGAACAATGCAGTTGGAAACCTGAAGCAACTAGTGTTACTTTCTTATTACTAATGTTTCTTTTAACTCCATAACCTTCAGTCATGAGTGATCTAGCATGAATCGAAAGAAATTGTAAGAGCTCGCTGAGCGAAGGAATTTTTTCACTAACTAAAGACCTTTCCCACCAACCTCTTGTGGTGGAGTCCAACTTAAATTGAATGATAAACATTAGAATATTATATCTGCTGTGCCCTCGACCTTGAGATCTAAAGTCTCCACACTGGGCAACAAAAAAGAAAAAATTTTTTGTCTCAGAAAGAAAAATATGTGATTCTGATAGCATTTCTTCTCCTGAATTCAAATATGATATCGATTTTTCTTCATCACGCAAGGTTTTCGAGAGACAGGCATTTATAATTTGAAACACTTTAATATTTTTTACATTCCTAAGTACACAATAATCGAACATTCGGACTCGCCTAGAAATTAAGAAATCACGATTATCCTTTATATTTCGCCTGTGGAGTATTCCTCTTGATGGTCCAACAATAATCGGCCAGCATATTAGCATTCCATTTGCCTTGACATATCTTTTATATCACTGAAATCTCCTGATGAAAGCGTTCCCCGTGCTCATCGCTCACTGTACCAAGATTATCCGGGAAGAAATCAAAGTGCGAGCGCAGGAAGTGTATTTTTTTGCACATATTACAGCTCAAATTTTTATAAGATGTTATAAGATCATGAACAATATCACGGTAATTTTCCGCCTTTAGATGTCCCAAAAAACCCATGAGTTACATTTTTGAATGCTTGCCAAGCTGCTTTCTCCAGTGGATTTAATAGTTCCTCATACTTCTCATCATGTATTAGTGATCGTATTTGTGGACCCACAAATATCCCTTCTTTAATTTTTGCTTCACTTATTTTAGGAAACTTCTGTTTTAAGCACATGAAACCAGGAGTATTGCCCATGGCTTTACGAAATTCTTCATTAATCCTATTTTGATATGTAACGGAGGTAGATACACAATTTTAAGATTACAAAATGCGTCATGTTTCCCATTTTTCTGCCCGGGAATGAATGATTCACATTCTTTTCTGATGTAATGGTTTTTTTCTGTCCTTATTATCCCAAAGACACAAAAAACAACAGTACTTTGTGTAACCAAGCTGAAGACCAAGAATAAATGCAATTATCTTCAAATCACCGCAAATATTCCATTCATACACTGCATATTGAAGCTTTGCTAATATAAATTGAAAGTTTGCATGTGTTTCTTTCATACTACCAGAGTGAGCCACAGGCATTGATGGAAATTTATTTCCATTATGCAGAAACACTGCTTTTAAACTTGCTTTGGAGGAATCAATGAACAAGCGCCATTCTATAAGGTTATGTTCAATACCAAATGTCTCTAAAAGAGAAGAAATGTCATTACAAAACACTATGCCATTTTCTTCAGAAAAATAGTCTTTATTGAGAATGACGACTACGATAAGTACACATCTTTGTATTCTTTTGAAGAAGATTCCATCCTTTTAGCCGGGAACCAAGCATTTCAGACTGTATTTTGGATAACTTTAAATCTCGTATGAGATCGTTAAGATCTTCTTGAGTCAATAAATGAGGCTCAGATGAACAGCTTGGTTCAAAAGTTGTATCACCACAAACTGTTCTTCTTTCCTTACTTCTATCGAACTGAGCTCTCTTCATCTAATGT
>BMAV01017180.1:0-23366 GCA_019973955.1 Trichonephila inaurata madagascariensis | reverse complement strand
AATTTTTTTAAAATTTTTAAAGTTTTTCTTTAAACTCAATCGTAGAAGTTAATTGTTTGCTCTTTACGAAACATAAATTGGCTTGGAGCTAGCAGTATTGATATTCTGATGGTTATGTAGTTTTTCTTTACTTCACTCGTTGTTTATATATATTTCTGCAATAAACGAAAATTACATGGTAACACAAGTTTGTACAAGTTTTACAAATTACACAAGTTTGTATTAATTTATGCGACATATATCCTGAGAGAAATATCCATGTGATCAAAATACAAATATCATCAACAATACGTAAAATCTCCCCTGGATGTTAAAGCATGTTCATACGACATGATCGGCAACTCAGTGGCATTCCAAAATTCGCATCAGACAAATCTGACAAAAGGGGCATACTGCTCAAACATGTGACTGTCTCTTGGCAACCAAATAATCGTTGAGAGGAAATATCATTATTGCGGCCCTTTCAAATGGCATTATCATGGAAAACTGAAATTAGTTCATGTTATTTTTAACAGTTTGTTCGGAAAGAAATCAGGCGCCAATGTTGTATTATAGTAATCTTAAAGGTCCTTCTTTACTATGTATGTGCATGTTTGAAATATTACTTCTGCTAACATTTTCTTTGATTCTTACTCTCGACATTCTAAAGACTTCAACATATGAAAATATAATTTTCAATTACTTAATGTGTTCAATGTGGTTTTGTTAACCCGCGGTTACTCGCGCCTGTTTTTGCTACCGTCGTTACTCGTGGGGGGTAGAGAACACCCCAAACTTTTAACACGTGTATTTAATTATGAAAATAAAATGAAGTCATTATGATACATATTTCTAAAATACAAGACATTTTTTGTATTATACAAATAAAATTATTAAATTTATTGCATACAAATGAGAATAACATTAATTTAAAGTAAACATACAAAATTTTCATTTTAAAAAACACCTAATTTTATATTTTTTCATAAACCAGTATATATAAAACGTATATACCAGTAATAAATATACTTTATAATTAATGAGGTAATGATAGTAGAAAAATAGTATTTTAATCATTTTCCAAACATTCAGAGCAGACTGTTTACAAATGCTCTTCTCGCGGGAGTTCTCAGCCCCCAGATAAACTTTTGAAGGTCATTACATTCCAATCCTTCGAGAAAGAGGGATAACATCAGGCCTGAAGGTTCAGTGACCTAAAATGTGCAGCTACAGAAAAAATCGTGGTTCTGCACATTCTTTTTAGAATCCTGTGAGGATTTTCTTGTTGCGGGGTGTACAGAACACCCCACGCGAGTGATCGCGGATTAAATGAAAATGGGAAAAATTTAATTGAATGACGTATTAAATTACGACTTAGTGGTATTTCTTATCCTCTCATATTTTTTGTGGTGTGACCTATTATTTTAATTGTGTTTATTATAAGCACGCAATCTCTTATATGTTAAAGTATTTAAGTCTGTCTCAAAAATGACAAGAAGCAGAAGTGTTTAAAATTCGATTTAGAAATTTCCTCGTATCCTTCGATACTTCAAACACTCTCTCTGATTGATGAATCAAACAAAACGAGATTTCTAAAACCAAAGCACGTTTCTTGTTTTATATTTCTGGAAACTTTTGAACACTCTTGCGTTCTTTTCGAAAACAAATATTTGTAAAAATATCTTATTATTTAAAAGTTGGCCTTTATGTTACAAATATTTGAATATTGTTGAAGTGTCGAATAGCAAATTCACTTCTGTCAGCTTTATTGTATACATTTCTCTTTGTTGACATGAAGTATCATTGGACGAATTTTGAGTATAACTTAAATTGTATTCCTTTTCATTTTTTTTGAATTCCGCTTCCAATGTTTAAACTTGCTTTCAACTTACAAGTAAGAAAATTTTTTATTCGTCAACCTGTAAAACAACAACATTTAAACCATATTATCATTTTCTAAAGACAATCTTTCAATAACTCGAGTGGCCGCGTTAGCCTAGTAGCTCAAGGCATTGGATCGTGGCTGGCGTGTCATGATTTCGAGCCCAGTTCCTTTAAAGACCCATCGTGTAGGGGCGTATGGCACGTTTAATCAGACCAGAGATCAAACTAGAAAAACCAATTTTAGTTAAAAGAGAGGCGTGTCAGCTCATGTGTCGTCCTCGTCACTGGACCATTGTACAAAATTATGAGGTACATTGCCAAAAACCCTCGTATAGCTTGAGAGTGCACCTTAATATTCACTCACTCACGAGTTCGATTTTCACTAAAGAAAAACATGAAGAACTACAAAATCTGCTTCTGTAATTTTAAATTGATTCACAGTAGGTTTTTGGCAAAAAATGGTGAATGTGAATGGTCGTAATCATAAACGCATGATCGCAATCTCATGTTGTTCAGTCGTGGACTTTAGTTTGGTTGAGAATGATTTGTTGCCGTACATACAGGCTCGTTGAATCTGTCCAGGTACACATTCTTCTCAATATAATGGTATAGAGCTTACAATAGATGGATTCCAACTCAGATGTTAGTCCTCGCCACGACTAGGATGCAATTCAAAATTAGCTACTGATATTAGAATTTTTGATCAAAGAGAATAATTAATCTATTCGAAGGTTAAAAATATTAAAATTAGGATCGACAATGTGTATTAAAGGATATTTTTTCAAAAATTAATCAATTTATTATTTTTCTTTAATTACAAAGAGTATTTAATTTTATTGATTAAATTGATTTGGTTTGTTTTAATTTTTTATTATTTTGTGTTTCCTTAATGAACTGTTTAACTTAAACTCTAAATCATATACTTAATACGAAATAAACTGTGTACTTTTGTTTTAATATCTTCAGTGCTCTTTTGTAATTTATCTCATTGTTTTGGAGGTAGATCGAGAGACTGTTTTAATATTTAAAAATTATCTTTTAATTCCGAACACAATTTATGTAGCTCCATGGGCAGGCGTAAATAAATTTAAAAATAAAACAGAAAACTTAAAATAAAAAATCTAGTACATGATGATTTAGTTCGAACAAGGAGAGTCTTTACTTTCGCGTACATGGAAATTTGGAGGGTTGGCTGACATCTAAACCTTCTAACTGCTTAGTTATTTTATCAAAGTAGTTTCATAAACTGCTTATTGTTTTATTACGTATTTCAAATCTACGTATTAAGTCTACATTTTAAAGTTAAATATACTAAAAAAATTTATAAAGTTGTTTTTATTTTAAAATATAGAATTATAGTATGAAATTATGAACCTAAATAAATAAATGAAACATAAACAAGAACAGTTAAGTTGAAAATCTGAATAGTCGGAAAAATCCAAACCCGTGAAAATCACGGGATACACAATAAAGGGTTAATGTTTATTTTCCTCAGCGCACTGTGTATCAAAGATACGAAATCCGTCACATTATTCCCACTCGAGCAATAAACTTGGAAAATTCTAATGTAAAAAAGTTCTAGAATCTAAATAAATGTTTATTTCATATTTTAATGATTTACAGATTTGTATCACAATTGCTTCAAGTGCAACTACAAAACAGCTTTCTGATTGTATCTTTGCAAAAGTGCGTACATATTCTCTGTATATTTTTAAAAGCCTACGATAAGTTTTTCTGGTTTTAATGCTGTAGATTATAATCTCTCAACATTATTTCATTTTAATAATTCACTTTTCATTATAAAATATAGTACCTTCTTTTTATTTATATATATATATATATATATATATATATATATATATATTTTCCGTAACAACTTAAAAATTACTAACTTTTTTTAACTTTAAAACCGAATGGTTGGAATAAGCAGTATAGGCGTGTTACTTTAATTTTCTAATTTTTTTAAATTGGAACGCATTGCAAAAAATTTTTAGTTAAATGCTTATTTCCTCAAACATACATATATACTTCTCAGTCAAATATAAACAATAACATACTTATTAAACCTTCCTTTAAAAACTTATTTTATTATTATATCGACATGAAGCTTTTTCTTATTTTAAACTTTCCTTTGAAAAAGACAGGTCTATGGGAGTCATTCGTAATTATTCAACGTGTTTTTAGTTTTGTATTAATAAGCTAATTACCAAATAAAGTGCACAGTACTGTTACATTTAAAAGTTGTTTATATTAATGTAAATGTTTATTTTATTTCTTATTATTCTGTAATGGGATTTGATTTTCCTCTTTTCAGTAAATTAATATAATTTTTTTTAAAAAAAAATATATATATTTTATTTTCTAGTTTCCATATGTTTTCTTTCCCTTTCACGTAAAGGTATCACACCCTCCGAGGAAGCACGCCACACAGTTTGAAATTTGCTGCACAATTTACTACTTTCGTACTCCTTTTTTGCAATTTTTGTACTATCTTTCTTGAAACGTTCAAAGCAGTTCTACTGATATTAGTGGGATTTTTTTCATTTTTCTTTGAAAATACTGAGGGAATTCTTAGAGTGAGAAGGCCCCATTAGCTTTGCCAAACAGTATTTCACAGGCATAGATCCACTACGGACCAAGTTGTGAAATTCACACCAGGCGGTAAAAGACGGCTTTCACAGGAAACGATCCACCCTTATAGTGTTGATGGATTTTAAAGCTGCATATGACATAATATGACGTCTAACGCTACTCCACAACTTGAGAAACAGACAGTAACCGGAAATATGCAGAACTCTGTACAGAGCTTTTTTTTGCAGAGCAACATCCGATGCTGGTTTCTCAATGTCACTTCTCCCAGGAAACATCTGTGTCAGGGATTGCCTCTGGAAGCTGCTCTTAGATTTCATCCCTTCAATATCATAATAAATGACCATTAATAATCAAGTTTTAAATCTCGCCAGTACATACAGTTTTGAAGACTTTCAGATGCACAGATGTACAGGGTGGAATGTGTTGTTCCACTGAATCACCATGCTAAATTTATTAATAAAACTGTTTTAATTCTGTACTTGATTAAATATCTAGATATTGTTATGTTTCTTCGGATTCGAGAAATATTTGCAAATAAGTCACAAAGAAAAAGATGGTTCTTTTAGGCGATTATAATTTAATGTCGAAAAAATCCAATCGTTGAAAGACAGATTCAGTAGCAACATTGAAAGAATAAATCTCAGAAAGTCTTTACAACGTTCACATTTCACATTTGCCACTATCTGCTAAGACAGTACAAAACACAATAGATAAAATGTTTTCAAATGTAACACATTGCAGGTGGAACATATTCAACTTTTCTGCCGTTTCACTTTACAGATAAGTCTTGTGACATAAAAGTAGTGCCCTTTTTCCTCAGGTATATGATATCCCAAGATCCAAAAGAGAAATTTCTGAAATTGCTATCGCTTTTGGGAGCAGCTAGAGGGGAAGATGTACCGAATTCCATGCAAAAATGCCTTATTAATGTTAGACCGATTTAAAAAAAAGTCGTTTAAATAGTAACTGATGGATCTAGTAGTATGGCAGAAGAAATAAAGGAGCAACTGCGATTTTTCAGAGAAAAATAAACCACGAAACCCTTACGTTTTACTGCCTAATACACCAAAAAGCGTTTTGTGCTTAAACATTTCCGGCCAGAATGGTTGAGATCATGAGTTTCGTAATTAAGTTTGTCAACAGCATCTTTTCAAAAGCACTCTACCATCATCAGCTTAAGAAATTCTTAAGGTATCCGAATATATTCGGAACCGTGATTTTGCAAAAGCGCATAAATGGATAGTTTTCATAATATTTAGTGTCACTTAGATTAGAATACATGTATACAATTGTTTTAAGGACATTTTGACGAAAAGAAATTATTTAAATACAATATTTTGGCAAAAAATTAACTTAGAATAATTTTATTTTCAAAATGTTCTTTTGTGAAAAATGCATCTATTATAATAATATTTTGCCTGTATGTAGCTCAGATATCTGCACAGAGGCTCAACTAGAATTTTTAAAATATATAACTTAGAAGGGGGTTTATCCATATTTTACGACAACAGAGGGAGCAATTCTAAGAAAAAATCCGATAATTATTTCAATTGGCTCTAACTCTGAAAATAATGTGAATTTTTCAAAAATCGTAGTTGAGCCTCTGTAAAGAGGTCTGAGCTATATACAGGCGAAATATTATTGTAGTAGATGCATTTTTCACAAAAAGAGAACATTTTGAAAAATTATTATTCTAAGTTAATTTTTTGCCAAAATAGTCTACTTAAATAATTTCTTTTGGTCAAAATGTCCTTAAAACAATTGTATACATGTAGTCTAATCTAAGTGACATTAAATATCATGAAAATTATCCATTTATGCGCTTTTTTAAAATCATGGTTCTGAACGTAGTCGGATACCTTAAGCGAAACGGAGGCTCAGTATTCCGACCTTCTTCTTCACAAAAAATATGCAATGGCTTTCCAAAGGTAAGGTCATGAAAACTTTTGCTTTGTGCTTGAATGAAATAAATACATTCCTCAATGAAAAATGCATTAATAACCCTGAATTAGAGAATGAACAATGGTTGCAAAAATTTTACTTTACGGTGGATGTCACAGTGAAATTAAATGAACTGTGAATCTAAATCTACATGTTAGTGAGTGAATTTGGTTTTTAATGGCACAAGGGCCAACTTCGGCCAAGCTGCGCCAATCTAAAACTACACAGGAAGGGAAACCCAGACTATATTTTGGTAGAATATTTGGTTTGTTTTGATGAAAAAAATTAATTCTTTTCACAGTAGATACTCAGAGTTTTAAATTGCATCATTTTCAATTTCTAAAGCAATATCGCGATAAACCCAGTGCTACTGTTGTCAGTAATTACTTTACCACAGTTATAGAAAAATCATTGATGAGTTTATGACAGATTTGAGCAATTCAAAACCAACAAAACCACTCTAGCATACATAGTAAATTTCCTCAACACAAATAGTAACGAAATAAGCATTGAGCTGGATCTCTAGAAATGCAATTGATCCATTTAAAAAGTAAGGCTTTGAGGAGTGGAAAAGCAAGTTGGAAGAGTTGGAGATCGAGAAATGTATGTACGTAACGCAACAAAAGATGACAGCTTTGAAAAAAAAGACGCGAGGTGAGGCACATATGTTCGACGCATGGAATAGTGTACTATATTGCTACATTGATCTGAAGTTGACATTTGCAGTGTTGACTATCTTCGGATCGAGATATTAGTAAAAGAAAGCGTTCTCCTGCGTGAGTATAATTAAAAGTAAAGTAAGAAGCCAATTAACAAATGAAAATTTATAGAGTCGTGTCTGAAACTTAAAACAACAAGTTATGAGACAAATTTATCCAAACTTTCTAAAATTATGCAAAGTCAACGCTTCCATTAAATTTGTTTGCTCAAATAAATGTTATAGTTCTTTTTTTCATTGTTTATTAAAAGTTTAAATTTTCTACTTGAATAAACATACAAAGTCATCGCTTCAGATGAATTTATTTGTTCATTTGTTTGTTATTGAAGTACAAGTTAGTGATGTAAGAAAATGTTAAATCGTTCTATATTTTACTTAAATAATAAGTATTTATCTAATAATGTCTATATATATATTATGTTATTTGTTGTGAAAAACACTTCTTATATATGAATAAATAGATATTTTTTCTTAAGTATAAACATATTAGTTTTTTATCAAAAACTTTATTTATGCAAGTACTATACATAGTTGGGAAAAAAAATTTTTTTGGCTGTTTGAAAACGTTGAAATTTTGTAAATTGTAATTTTTGGCTCTTCCGACTCAAAAAGGTGCCGACCTTTGCCCTAGGTCGACCGCTACCATCATGACTTTGAAATCTGCCATGGTCTACCCATTCTTCTAATGGCCACATCTCTTCGACCCGTATGATGAGCGATTCTCCAATTTGCCAAACCTGCCTCTTTCAATCAAATGATACGAACATTTTAAACTCTGACATTTGCTGGTAATGAGCTCGAATCCTGAGGCGAGTCATTTTTTCACTCGTTGAAAGTTATCCTAAATAGTAATGCAACGGAAATTTTGACCATCAGATTGATCATTGCTTCTTATATACACCTGCTGAGTGCGCAGTTCCGATGCGCTGTAGCTTCCGCTATTCATTTATTGGACCCAAAATTTAAACATCTGCATATTCGGTACTAATGTATTTATATTTTAAATTTCCTTACAATCGGCAACTTCTTCTTAGTGCTTCGTTTATTTATTTGTTATAAAGTGCATATGAAAATTGATGTTTTGTGTGTGTGTATGAAATCGCATCACTTCGACACCGTTCAACCTATGACTATCAAAATTAGCAGGCATATTTTGTATTTTTTGGAGAAGAAAATTTTGTGCTACCCTCTTTGTTTCAGCTCTCCGCCAGGCTGCGTTAAAGCATTCATTCAATCGCAAAGTTGCCAAAAGGGTCGCCAAAAATGGTGTCAACTTGACTTTCTCCAAATATTTCTCTATGTTTCTATTGAATCGTCTTTATAATTTAATGAGAGGCGTTTATTGCGAATTTTCAAGTTGAACATAAAATAAATACGGAAAAAAAATATTAATAATTACTTACACTATTTTAAGCGTTTATTGCATAAAATGTGTAACAATGTGTTACATATGCTGAGCAGATATCAACTTACGAAGGTGTTTTGAAAAACCGACCCACACGAGAGTTACGGGGAGTAATAAAATAGAAAAGTCATTTTGGTAAAATCCTAGGAGAGACCACACCCTTAACGACAAACAGAAAAAAGCGCCAAACCAGAACAAGAGGGCGACAATCGAAACCGACAATGGCGGCAAGTGAATATAGCGGGATACATCGGATGTGTAATGAAAATATATGTAAACAATACAGAAATTAAACATTTAAGATAAAAAATATAAAAACAGCACATACTTTCTTACTGCTGATCTTTTCCGATTGGAGGGTACAGCGTAACAACAGATTTTAAAAAAAGCCTTAAATGTCTCATCGCATAGCGAATGATCGTGTGAGCGCCGCCATATTTATTCGGCGAGGTAATGGTCGAACATACCTTCGACGTGGCTAGTACAATTTCGAAGAAAGTGTTTTATTGCCGACCATGTTACATCAGCCGATCATTACATTTAGGACATTCATAACTCAAAGCAATCAATCCTTCCTTCATACACCATTCAATCAATATTTTCTTACCTTTCGCATTCAACAAAGTAAAAAATTCTAAAGTATATTCCCTCACACACGCAGCAATACTTCCAGCCCGGAGCCCAACAAAAAAATAAAATTCGAAATGCCCACCGACAAAATATAAAAATTCCAGAAACAGTTAGGGTTACCCTATCTAGTGTATCAAAGTAGGGTTACCAAGATGGCGCAATTATCGCCAACCAATATAATTTGCGCCAAGGGTGTGGGCTCTACTAGGAACGAAACGAAAACATTATTTTTCTTTTTTTTGTTTAATTTGCAATTCTTATAAAATTAAACCATTAAAACATTTATACTTCAATCTGTATTGTTTAATTTTTCAATCCACCCGTGCGAAGAGCGGGTATACTAGTTAGTTCAATATGTTTTCCAATTTCAAAAACATATGCATCGACAAAACACTTATAGATTTCACAGAAGATACGTAGAATTAATGTAATTACTGTTAGGGAATGCAATACAGTAAAACCGAGTACCGTTATTTTGAGCCATTAGGACAATTTTGTATTACCGGTATTCACAAGTTTAAATACCGGATTTTTGGTGTTTACTAGAATATATATTATATATATATATATATATTTAAATTGTCTACATTACATGTTTAGGCATTACCATGATAAACTAAAATAGTATACGTTTTTGGTATTATATCTCCCTAACGGCGAAATTCATTAAACTTTGAATATAAAGTGTATCGTACAATCATGAGAAATGATAAAATATGTGAATCATCCAAGGAAGTAGGCCAAAACTATCCTATTACAGCTCAGAGCGATACTGCGCACGTGCAGGATCCATACTCTGATATTCGTATCTGTGACGAGACAAAGTTGTAGTTGTGAAGAAAGGGCGTAATATTTTGATATATATTTTTTAATTTGATGAGTTAATTATTCACATTTGTATTTGCATACCATACTTTAAGGTACAAAATATTTTTCACATTCATTATATATATATACTCATAAATAACCCATATTAATGAATAATTATAACTTTAAAGAACGCAAAAAATCAGTTGATAATATATAAGTATGGTTTCATTATTTATGTGAGAATATCGCGCATTTTAAAAGTACATCACGCATTGCTAATAGTAACACCAACTAGCGTAGATGCCGAAAGACCGTTTTCGAGAGCTGTTGATTTTTGCCCAATATTATGTTCCAGGCTTAATGCCAATAAAATTAATGCATTATATTTTTTAAGCTCACATTTCAAAAATTTCTAATTGTACCACACACTGAATAGGGCGATTTGCACTTTTTTGTGATTCTTTATACAACTTTATAATTTTTAAGTTACTAACTATTTTTTGGGATCTTTACACTCTCTAATACAACTGGTAAATAAAACAAAAAACAACTGCATTTTCTTTTCTTTTTTCTTAACATTTTGGTGCCGTTATAAAATATAAAACCGTTTTCCTGGTTTTAAAGCCCACAAAAATACCTAACACCAGTATTGAACTTTTAATTCGATATTGATATCCTTAATTACTGTATTGCACATAAAATAATGAGCTACTTTTATTAAACTCTTAAAATACAAGACTTCTTCCAATTAAGTAAGATTGTTTACCAAACTCCTGAGATTATGTACTTTATATTTAAAACATGGAACCCGAAATCTTAATGAATCAATAAAAAGAATCACGACCAACGCAACAAAAAATAAATGTTTATATCTTACATTTGCTTATAATTATAATGTTATTATGTGGTAAATACACAAAATTAATTATTTTCTTAATTACGAAATTTATTTTTTTTAAAATTTTCCACCATAATTTAAATTGTAAAATGTATACGCGAAAGATGTGTACGATTTGACCTTTTACAGTGGTTGAAAGATAACGAAATCCTTCGCCAAGCACACAAATAGAACACTTACTAGGCGTATAATTCAAATGTAAAACTATTAACTGTAATCAAACAAAAGTATATATTTCATCTTCCAATAGCTTGTAGAACTTTTTCCTTAACGCTTTAAGGTATCCAACTACGTTCGGAACCATGATTTTAAAAAAGTGCGTAAATGGATAATTTTCATGATATTTAGATTAGACTACATGTATAAAATTGTTTTAGGGACATTTTGACAAAAAAAAATTATTTAGATACAATATTCTGACAAAAAATTAACTTAAAATAATATTTTTTCAAAATGTCCTCCTTTTGTGAAAAGTGCTTCTATTATAAAATGATATTTTGCCTCTATATAGCTCACACCTCTCTACAGAAGTTCAACTACGAATTTTGAAAAATTCACATTATTTTCAGAGTTACAACCAATTGAAATAATTTTCGGCGTTTTTTTCTTAAAATTGCTCCTCTCTAATGTCGTAAAATATGCATAAACTTACTTCTAAGTTATATATTTCAAAAATTCTAGATGAGCCTCTGTAGAGAGGTCTCAACTATATACAGGCAAACTATTATTATAATAGAAGCATTTTTCACAAAAGGAGAACCTTTTGAAATAAAATTATTCTAAGTTATAATTTTGCCAAAGTATTGTATTTAAATATTTTTTGTCAAAATGTCCTTAAAAAATTGTATACATGTATTCTAATCGAAGTGACACTAAATATCATTAAATTTTCCATTTATACGCTTTTGCAAAATCACGGTTTTGAACGTATTCGGATACATTAAATACAACTTCAAAACAGGAAATTCAAATATTACTCAATATTTCTTATATCCCTCTGTATTCCATCTTTGGTATTGCCCCGATTAGTGTTTGACTATTCTTCACTTTCTTACAATATCCTGACAATAGAACTAGAAGTTGTGCCTATAAATTTAATTGAATATAAACACCCTGACAAGATAACTTCGAGATTGTAATATTCTGAGGTTGTTTTAATAATATATTTCACACTTTGATGTAAAAAAACTCGATTATTAACGAAATAGGATTCAAAAGTTTCTGGACTGAGTCTATAACTTAAAAAAATATTACTCATTAAATTGCTGAAACAAATTTTCCTTTGTATTCAGACCCTTAAGCAACACAACACACTTTTGATACCTTTTGTAAAGGTCTTGTAATTTTAATTCCCTCTGAAAATCGAAATCGATTACCTTGTCAATTACACGTCATTTCTGGAAGTAGGTTCAAGTCAAAGTGTCAAAGTGGGCGAGATCAGAGGAGTTACTAGAATTAGGCAAAAAAATTGTTTTCGCAAGAGAGTCGACGAAAAGAGATTGGTGTGCAAAAACGTTGACATGCAAAAGCGCTCATGCCTGTTCAGTCATTATCGGTCTCTAAGGTGAAATCACACAAACAACGCGACACGCTGAGTTCTTTGTTTACGGTGCGTCGTACATGGATTAAATTTCAGATGTTCAATATCCACATCTTGTAAGATCTTCTCTTTAGAGAGATCTTTACGGGGTTTCTGTTTGCGTGCAAATTGTGAGGATTTTCACTCTGTGGATGAAAGTCCCATAAAAACAACATTTCTGTGGTTTCTAGTGACAATTCTGACAATTAGGGAAACATCTTTGTCAAAAGGCGACTTTATGTTTCCCGACATTGGCATATGTATGACCTTTTGGCTTTCACTTAACATGCGGGCAACGATATGATATATGCATTTGCATGTAAAGTGTCTAATTTAGTATTTGTTGACATGAGTCCATGGATATCGCAACTCTTTCTTCTAATTTTGCAATTCATTGAAGCAAGTCTATACTTTCCGCCGCATAAACCATTTCAAAGTTTTCAGTTTTACAGGACGTTTGCAGATATCCAGAGTGTTTGTCGACTTTTACATTTTCCCTACCTTTTTTGAAAGATCCATGCGACTGAAAGCTAGCATTCGAAATATTGCATCACTGTCTTACACATGCTTCATCATTTTGCAAGTCTTCGTAGCATTCTTTCGAAAGTAAGCACAAAAATTGATATTCATTCTCTGCTGAATAAACACAATTTATTTCGGTCTACGACTACAAAATGCATTTTATTTCAAAATACGACTCCGTAGCAAACACGAAAATAAACATGCAATTCGCGACAAACATTTTATAAGCAGTTAAGATCGAAAAAGCATACAAACGTTATCATAAGCGACCTACCGCTAAAATATATTTCACTTTAAAAGCTCACTGCGAGAAGTTTTAAATACTACCTCCTTTTAAGTCAAAATTTTAATGAAAGATTTTTAAAACTGCTAAGCTTTGGTTCTTAAATCAAAGTTAGGATATATCATCCTTTAAACAGTAATACCGAATATATTTTTATTTCTGAAAATGATTAGAAACATATTACCTAATACATTTAATCTTTAATAACCAATAACTTAGAGCATAAGAAAGTATTGATCACTTATGAGGATCCTGTCTAACAAGATGCAATTTGATATTTAAATACTGATATTAAAATAAACAGAATTTCTGATCATTTAAAAATATTTATTAATTTGAACATCAAAAGTATTTAAAATATGATCGATTATATGTTTTTATGGAAATGTTTGCAAAATTTTTAAAAAAATATGATATTATGTTTGAATTGCAAAAGAATATTTAATCTTTTTTAAAGAATCTTATTGTTTTTTATTTTTTTTAAAATTTACATTAAACGTTTACCTATTGAAATTTTTAATGAAATTTCAGAGTACTCACTTTAATCTTGTGGAATTCACTTTTCTGATTAGAAATCTAAACTAAATAATGTATATTTCAGCCTTTTTCAGATAAAATTACTTCTGATGCTTCATGCAAAGTACGAATAATCAGGAAAAGTAAAACTAATCATCTTACCTACGGGTCTCTAAAAATATTAAAGGTTAATTCTCACCTGAAAAAATTGGTTCTATAGAATTCAAATAAACTACATGGGATGAAGGGATGTTACACTGTAAAGCAGTACTTAAAATTAAACATGCAGCTACTCATGACGCAATTTTAGAGCAAATGACTTAGTCGACAACTAACTCACTAGATTCAATTGTTAACAAAGCCCTAATAAATAAAAAATTAAAATCTGATAAATCTCCAGAAAATTACTGTTGCTTTTAGGTGTACAGCTCAAAGTTGTACAGATTTCAATATTTAAATCTATCTATTATAATCTATAAACCTAAGGGCAAAATATTTATCTTATTTCTAAACAAAAGAACATAAGCAAACTCCATTAAATATATAAGCAATTCATTTAAAGCTATGAATAATGAATTAACTTCTTTAATGCACCACACTAGAAGATAAGTATTTAAATTGATCTTTATTTCATATTTATAGAAACACAGTCACCAAAAATTTACAAAACTAAGTGTTTTGCAGTCAAGGCAAATCTCGAACAAAATAAGAATTTTTTGAAATGTATACAGCCATAAATCACACAATTAACATATAAAAGGTAAAAATTCCTAATGTCCGTATTACAACACAACCTACCAAAAATACTAAAATTACTAATATCTTCTCAATAAAAATCCAAATACATGCATTTTACTTTAGCAATGTTTTTGAAAAAAGGGCTGGAGAAAGTAGCTTTATATAAATTTCATATATCAGGACCTTGATGATGCTTCCACAAAATGTGAACACAGGCTTTAAAATGTTAATTCGTGAAAGGCATTTCTTTAAAATTTTACTAACACAAAGCTTCTATTTTGAATGATTATGCAAATGACGTTTTAAACTAGAATTCTTGGTGTAAGATTTCTTGCAAATTTCACAAACAAAAGGCTTTTCTTTTGTGTGATGGCGTATATGCTTTTTTAAAGCACTAACGTCAGAAAACAACTTCTTGCATATATTACAAACATAGGGCTTTTCATTAGTATGGATAAGCAAATGTCTTTTTAAATTAGAACTGTCAGAGAAACATTTTTTGCAAAGTTCACAAACAAATGGCTTTTCTCCTGTATGAGTGCGAAGATGAATTTTGAGACGACCACTTCTACGGAAAGCCTTTTTGCAAAATTCACAAGCATACGGTGTTTCGTTTGTATGAATATATTTATGATTTATTAAAGAAGATTTATAATGAAAGGCTTTTGTGCAAATTTCACATACAAAAGGTTTCTCTCCAGTATGAATGCGCAAATGGGTTTTAAGACAAGACCTTTTCACGTAAGATTTCATGCAATATTCACAAGTATAATCCTTTGTAATTTTATGAATAAGCATATGTCTCTCTAAATCTTTGAAGTCAGAGAAATATTTATTACAAGTTTTACAAACATATTGACAATCCTTGTTGTGAGATAGAACATGCTTTTTCAGAAAGTCATTGCTAGAAAATGTTTTATTGCATACATCACACGAAATGGGGTTTTCCTTCGAGTGAATGAGTAAATGGCTCTTAAATTCCGAGAAATATTTAAATTTTATTTGACATTTTTCACAATTGTAAGACCTTTCCCGTGCGTGAAGCCTTTTATGTATTTTAACACTATACATCGAACACAACGGCTCATCGCATACCTGGCAGTTTTGGACCTCTAATTCTGATCGAAACTTTAAATGTCTTACTAAGTGTCCTACTGTTGAGAAAGTCTTTTGACAAAATTGACATGTTTTATCTATTTTTTCATTAGAACTACGAATTTCGTGAACCAATTCATTCGATATAACATTTGTTGATACAATGATATCAGTCTCTTGTTTCACAGGAAGTTCTAAATTCTTCGTAAAAGACATGGCATAAAACCGAGTTTAAGGAATTCACAAGAACAAAAATTACCAGTGGAATTCAACAATGTAACAATTCGAATGTACCTCTAACCATATATAGTTTCGCAACACAATAGTTTTAAAGTTAATTTTGAATACGTTTGCATATTTTATAGAAAGTCAATTCAGTTCAGTGCTGTGAAAACACTGTAATCTTTGAGACTTGTTTAAGAATTCCACTTAAATTTTAAAGTTTTCCTCCTAACTCAATCGTAGAAGTTAATGTTATCTCTTTACAAAACATGAAATGGCTTGGAGCTAGCAGTATTGATATTCTAATGGTTATGTATTTTTCTCTATTACTTCACTCGCGTTTATTTCTGCAAGTAAACGCAAATTACATGGTAACACAAGTTTGTACAAGTTTTATAAATTACACAAGTTTGTAGAAATTTATGCGACATCAATCCTGAAAAAATAATCCATCTGATAAAAATACAAATATCCTCAACAATACGTAAAAATCTCCCCTGTATATTATAACATGTTCATACGACATGATCGGCAACTCAGTTGCATCCCAAAATTCGCATCCTCATACCAAATTTAGAAAAAAATTGAGCTCTGACAAAAGGGATATACTGCTCAAACATGTCACTGAACCTCGTCATCCAAATAATCCTTGAGAGGAAATATCGTTATTGCGGCCCTTTCAAAAGGCATTGTCATGGAAAATGGCAATTAGTTCATGTTATTTTTAACAGTTTGTTCGGAAGGAATTCAGGCGCCAATGTTGTATTATAGTAATCTTAATTCACCATTTTTATTATGTGTGGGGATGTTAGAATATTACTTCTGCTAACATTTTCTTTGATTCTTACTCTCGACATTCTAAAGACTTCCACATATGAAGTTATACTTTTCAAGTACTTAATTTGTCCAATGTGTGTTTTAGTAAAATGAAGATCTGAACATTTTAATTGAATGATGTATCAAATTACGACTTAGTGGTATTTCTAATCGTCTCATACTTTTTGGTAGCATGGCCTATCGTTTTAAGTGTGTTTATGATATGCATACAATCTCTTATTTGTTAAAGCACTCAAGTCGTTCTTGTGAAGGACAAAGAGGAAAAATGTTGAAAATCGATCAGAAATTCCTTCGTATCCTTCGATACTTCAAAAATTCTCTTTGACTGATGACTCAAATAAAACGGAATTTCTAAAACAAAAGCATTTTTTTTTTTTTATGTTTCTGAAAACTTTCTCTCCTGCGTTCTTTCCGAAAAAATATTCATAAGAAAGCCTCATTATTTGAAAGTTTACATTTTTTATACAGATATTTCAATATTGTTGAAGTGTCTAAAGTAAATTCACTTCGGTCAGAGTCATTGTATTTATTTCCTGGCGTCATTGTATTCATTTCTCTTTGATGACAGGAAGCAACATTATATGAATTTTGAGAATAATTTAAATTGTATTCCTTTTCACTTTATTGAGTTCCGCTTGCAATGTTTAAACTTGCTTTCGACTTATAAATAAGTAAATTTTTTACTCGTCAACCTTTAAATCTCTCTCATTGAAGCCATATTATCATTTTCTCAAGACAATCCTCTCAATCATTTGAGTGGCCGCAGTATCCTTATATTCAAGGCACCGGATCGCGGTCGTCTTGTCATGATTTCGAGCTGGCTTTCTGATAGCAGGCGTGTCAGACCTACCGTGTAGGGAAATAATGCACGTTAAAACAAACCAGAGCTGGTCTGGTAGTTAGGAGTGGAGAGTGCCAGATCAGATGTAGTCCTCGTCACTGGACTATGGTACAAAATTACGAGGTCCATTGCCAAAACTCCTCGTGTAACTTGACAGTGCTACGTTAATATTCAATCACTCACGAATTCGATTTTTAATGAGAAAAACATGACGAACTACAAAACCTGCTTATGTAATTTTAAATTTCTTCACGGTAATTTTTTTTTTTTGCAAGAAAAGATGAATGAGAATGATTAAAATCATAAACACATGATTGCAATCTCATGTTGTTCAGTCGTGGACTTTTTGGTTGTCAATGAATTGTCGCCTTTGATTGATTGATTGAATATTAACGTCGCAATGTTAAGCTACACAAAGGCTTTTGGTGGCGGACCACGTTATTTTGAACCATGGTCAAGTGACGTGGACTACACCTGAGCTGGCACCCCCTCTCCTAACTACCACACCACATCAACGGAAGGACGTTTCAGCTCACGACAGATTTAACGTGCATCGCTGCCCTACACTGCGGGTCTTTAGTGGTACTGGGCTCGAACTCGTGACAAGGCATGCCACGATCCGATACCTATACCACTCGGCTACCGCTGCCACGAGGCAGAGAGGGACCGCAAAAGTAAAGTTGGCCTAAGATGATACGTAAATTATTTACGAAATGTATGAGAAAGTAGACCGGTGGCTGAGTGGTTAGTGCAGTGCTCCTAAAATTTTCAATACTTGTGAACCAATATTCAACTATAATTTTCATCGTGCCCACATCCGTATAAAAACATTGTATTGAATTCAATCGTACTTTGACGATAAAGCTGCAATACGACTTTAACCTCTTAAGTCACATGTTCTCGCTCAGGCGAATTGTTAATTTCAACGTATATACGCATCTCTTTGAAGTACGACCTTTTTTGTGCACTGCTATCCATCAAATTATTCCGAAGGCCTTGAAATCCAATAAAAAGACTTTGAGAGTGTTTGCGAATAATTTATTTCAAGGATTTGTATTTATTTATTCCTTTTTTTCACCAACACCAATACATCACATACGCGCGCCTAGGTGGAAAGCGGTGGCATTGGGGATCGAATAGCATTACTTTTAACTATCGACAGTTAAGAGACTAATTATAAACCGTACAAATTAGGAGGAAAATAGTTAATTGTTATAAACAATTTTATATATGACGAGACCATGGGATCAATTTTAATTATTAATCTTGTTCCTCCTAACTTAGGGTTATTACATAAATTATAAAATTGCATTGGGCAGTAGTCACACGTTTTATAAGTGTATTATATCAATATAAATTTTTATTTTATTTTTATCACATCAGAATGTATTTTGTTTATTTTTTTCAGTAAATTAATATTTTTTTTAAAATTAGCTTTTGTTTTCGGTTTTTCACTATACTTACGCGTCCCTTCTATATTTCTCACGTCTCCTAAGGGAGACGCGCCCCAATTTGAGGAACGCTGGGTTAGTGTATCGTACTTCCACACCACAGGTCCTATCTATGTCAATGTTAAAATATTCTGAACGGGTTTTAGCTTTATTGTATACTATATAAAAAATCCATACAAAGCTAGTATGATAATATTTTTAATTTTAATTTTTTTGTGTTTCTTTAATTGAAATGTGTATCCTAAACTCTAAATTAGTACTTAAAACGAATAAAATGTGTATTTTTGATTTAATTACTTCAGCCCTATTTTGTAATTTATCTCATTGCTGTGAAGGTAGATCGGGAGACTGTTTTAATATTTAAAAATTATCTTTTAATTCTAAACACAATTCGTGCAGTTCTAAGGACAGGCGCAAATAAATTTAAAAAAGTAAACAGAATCCTTAAAATAAAAAATCTGGTACATGATGAATTAGTCGAGGCAAGGGGAGTCTTTACTTTTGCGTACATGGAAATTGGGAGAGTTGGGTGACATCTACACCTTCTAGCTCTCTGCTTAGTTATTTTATCAAAGTAGGTTCAAAAACTGCTTATTGTTTTATTACGTATTTCAAATCTACATATTAAATCTACATTTTAGAGTAAAAATGTACAAAAAAATTTTGTAAAGATGTTTTTATTTTGAAATATAGAATTAGAGTATGAAATTATGAACATAAATACATAAATGAAACATAAACAAGAGCAGTTCAAGTTGAAAATCTCAATTTTCGCAAAAATGTTTACCCGTGAAAATCACGGGATACACAACGAAAGGGTTAACGTTTACTTTCCTCATCGCTCCGTGTATCAAAGATACGAAATCCGTCACATTATTCCCACGCGAGCAATAAACTTGGAAAATTCTAATGTAAAAAACTTCTAGAATCTAAATAAATGCTTATTTCATATTTTAATGATTTACAGATTTGTATGACAATTGTTTCAAGTGCAACTACAAAACAGTTTTCTGACTGTATCTTTGCAGAAGTGCGGTACATATTCTCTGTAGAGTTTTAAGAGCCTACAATAAGATTTTTCTGATTTCGATGCTGTACATTATAATCTCGCGACATTGTTCAATTCTAATATAATTCACTTTTTATTATAAAACATATTACCTTATATATATATATATATATATATATATATATATATATATATTCCGTAACAACTTAAAAAGTAGTAATGCTTTTTAATTTTAAAACCGAAATAAGAATTAATGTCACGCACATCTCTTAAAACTAGAACGTTCGTAAGTGTCAATTTGTGACAGCGGAATCTGTTTACATTACTCTCATTTCTGTATTTTTTCAGGGAATTTGAAAATTGTTCGTGAAATTTTATCCTTTTACCTGGTGATTGCACAGAAAATATTTTTTGGTTACTTAGGAATGATTTTCCAACTAAATGCACGCGCCCCTCAGTGGGCCCACATTCTTTAGGTGTGTACGGGTGTCACAATACCGACGTACCCTAGTGATTTTTTTTCCTTTTGCCAAGGGGTTTACTATCTTTGGTAAACACGGATGTCACGATCCCGGGGTACCCCAGTGGTCCTTCTCTATTTTGGACCCTCCATCTTGTCATCCAATTTCCCCTTTTCTTCTTTTCCCGTCCAGACCACAGACCTATGAATGTTTGGCGCAGTATAGCCAAAACAGGCTCTTGCGCCATAAAACACTAAACTTACTCACTCACTCACCCAACTAAATGCACCTAGAGTAGCCGCTGGTGTCATTTCCACACTAAGGTAATTTATCATTATAAAAAAGTCGTCGTTCAACAAAATATAGTCCACTAAGTAGATACCCTTATGAAAACAAAATTCCCAAATTTATATCGCATATTCTTTGACATTTAATACAGTGTTATTGAATTCACAGTGAAAATGAATTAATTATAGTAAAATTGTTGTGTCTAAGTGTTTTGTTTTACATTCTTCGCTTATCTGCTCATAAAATATATACATTCAATTTCCAAACTTAGTGCATAAAAGACACCATGGAATGATAGCCCTTAGAAAAGGTCTAACACTGATGATATTGCTAATTTGGTGCAAAAGCTTTCTCAGAATGAATTGTCTGTAATTTAGATTTGGATGAAAACAGAAGTTTCAGTGAAAGTAACTGCAAGAATCTGAAGAAAGTTCGATACAAAGGTAACACACCAGTAAAACCTGATATATATGTTACTACAAATATTGCGGAATTTATACCTTATAATAGTAATGTTCCTGGCGATCGACAAAAAAATTTTTGCGACGTATTTCCAAACTTCGCTAAACAAAATTCAATGTCTTTTTTTGGGTAAAAAAATCATAATATATGAAAATTGCATGAAATACACTTCGGGCCACCAAAAATGCAACCCGCGGGTAACAACAAAATTTATTTTGAGATAACAGGGTTTTTTTTTTGTGTGATCAAGTTTTAAATAATTAAAATTTATGACTTCTGTGTGAAGTGTTTTTCCCTCCAGAATCAATACCCAGGGCCCCCTTTGGGATATCAACGCCCCACACCCCCGGGTTGATTAAAGGGTTTTGGGGGCGGGGGAAAGCCCGCAGCATCCACGTTCCAAAAGTTGAACTGGTGTGGCAGCGGGGGGGTGAAATCTGGTCAATCGTTGGGGAACCCATGGACCACGTTTTTTCTATCGGTGAAAGATCCGAAGAGCGAGTCGGCAAGGGAAGAAATTCATCCTGGTGATTGACGAAGAACTTTTGATCAATGCGTGCCACGTGTGGTCACTTATATCATGTTGAAATATGGATGTGGCCAAGCCCTGACTGGGTCCAACACCTGGGGCCCATTAAAGAGGTGAGTGCGAGAGTGATATCCAATACCGCCCCATACCATAATACCCGGTGCAGGACCAGTGTGGTGGTGAATAACTCGGCTGTTCAGCATTTTTTCTCCACGGAGTCTCCAGACTCAAATCCGACCATCGTGGTGTTGCAGACAGATGCGTGTCTCGTCAGTAAAGACAACTTCATTCGCTTCGTCCACCCACATCCTTCTGCCATCCACATTGGTGGCGGAGACGTCTGTGTTTCTTCGTCAAGGGTAGACCAAGCAATGGATGTCCTGTGGACAGACCACTCTGCTGTAAATGGAGTCGAAAGTTAAGCGCAGACACTGGAAGATGTGTTACAGACTCAATGTGCTGCGCTATGGTTCGTGATGTGACTGAGCGATCCGTCACTGACATGTGCACAATTTGCCTCTCCTAACTTGAAGTGGTGCCCTGAGGTGGCGATCGACCACGTCGGTCCGTCTCGTACCCTCATGCGTCTAACAGTCACATATCCGCATTACAGTTGTTTGGTTTCGTCCAACACGACTACCGATTTCCCTGAAAGATAATCTACAATTTCGGTAGGCCACTATCCTTTCTCTGTCAAACTCGGACACTTGATCAAAAGCTGATCGCTGTTTTCTATGAGACATAACACATCGTTTTTTTAAAAAGCAACAAGAAAAACACAATTGCCGAACTTCAAATCGTCGAAATCTCCAAACCTTAAATAGGGGCTTCGAGGTTGTGCACAGGGGCCCGCGTGATTAGTGCTGCGCTGAAAATTCTAATATTTGCATATCCACCTCCACTAATGCATGTTGTAAATTTCATGTTATTTACATGCTTCCTTCAGGGGTTGCATTTACTGTGGCCAGAAGTGTAGTATTAAGAAGTTTTAAAACTAAATACTATTCAACAGTATTAATGTAATTATTTAATTAAAAGAATTTACTTATATATTTTGTATCGCAGTGTCAAAATAACACCGATGAATGTTTAAGTGTAATCGAATTCCCGGAAGTTCTAGTGTTCACCCCTAATGTCCCATTTGTTCAATCCTAAAATAAACACCGGGAAACTTTTGCCATTAGATTTTACCATTGCTAATCAATAATATTGTTATATTTCTTAAGGATTCTCAGATAAACATATCTACGTGATTCCAATTTGAAACTGGTCTAATATTAAAATCAATAAATTTTTTCGTCACATGGAACAATTTATTGTTTTAACCATTGAGAATGTTTAGCAATTTTTATTAACGGATACTTTCTCAAAATTTTATTCAATGCAATAATCCTCTTTACCTTGGACACTATATTTGTTCTTACTTTACAAATCGACTTTTTTATGTGTTTTGTTATTTCTATACCAAACACACTCAATTACTTAAGATTTCCACAAGAGTGGATGCTGGCGTTTATCTCCTGAGAAGCCTGTACGTCAGTTAATTTCATACATAAACTCAAAATTATTCATTTCTCGATTTTACAGTCGAGTTTGTTTCTAGCACTTAGTGAAAACCTGGCGAATAATCCAATAATTTAAAACCAATAACCTCATCCAAATATAAAATTTTTCCT
>BMAV01017179.1:0-13124 GCA_019973955.1 Trichonephila inaurata madagascariensis | reverse complement strand
ACCTACATTACCAAACCCCAGAATTAAATACGTTCATCCTTTAAACATAGCCATTCGGATGACCATGCTTGCGGTTCCGGTGGCTAGAGGTGTGGGATTATCAAAATGATGAGACATAATTCTTAATACAACTTTTATTAAGAATAACTTATCTTACTTAAATTCTAATTTGACAAATATTAATTAGAGTGAGAGTCCAGCCCAAATTAAATCACGTATTTAAGTCAGATCACGCAACTAGATCCTCTATCTCAATTATCCTAAATAATCCTATTCATCTAATTACTTAGATCCACTATTACCTTTTCAGTTCTGGTTCCTTGACCTAAAGAATATTATCTATAAACTTTATATATGAAGATTCTTGATCCGCAATGCAGCTAATTCTTGATCCGCAAGATTTCACACTAAGCTTTGTCACGCTACCGATCAGAATAATTCCACAATACTATATCTCTGAGCCTGCCGCGCTATGCTAGGTTTGCCACGCTATCCTTTTATAGTATATCTCATTTACATATTCGATCCGTTTCTCTTCTTGGTATTGGGTTGGAAAAGCTTTGCCATTAATCGTGGCCGTCAAAGAACTTAGGAGTCATGTTAATCAGAAAGACGCGAGAGACGTCACAATATGAGTTGTAGTTGGTGCCTATTTTTGTATAAGGGCCAGGGCCTCAAGATGTCTTAAGGCGCTACTAGAATTGATAGCTATTTTTTAATTCCTACTATTAGCTTGCGACATAGCCATCCTATGATGACTATGTCGTTCCGGATCCGCGTAAGCTAGAGGTGTGGGATTATCAAAATGATGAGACATGTTGGTTCTTAATACAACTTTTATTAAGAATAACTTATATTACTTAATTCTAATTGACAACTTTCTTTAAAGTGAGAGTTAACACCCAATTAAACCTTGTATTCGAGTCAGATCACGCAACTAGAACATTTATCTTAATTATAATAAATTAACAGATTCGTCTAACTTCCTATATAATATATTACCTTTTGCAGATCTCCTTCCTTCAACGATTCAGTAATATCTATAATATAACTTTATATACGACGATTCCAACTTCTTTATAATGAACTTCTATTTCTTCCAAAGGTATCGGACAGCTAACTCTTGATCTAAATGTTTCCACACTAAGTTATCTCTAAACTTGCCGCGCTCCTTATCATCAAAGCTTCTATCCTTTTAAAGTATATCTCATTTACATATTATCTTCGTTTATCTTCTTGGTATTGGGTTGGAAAGGTTTTGCCATTAATCGTGGCCGTCAAAGAACATAGGAGTTATGTTAGCAGAAGGACGCGAGAGACGTCACAAGCTCACGTTCTCTATATATTTATTAATTTATCTTGGTGGAGTTTTCAATCGTTAATAAAATACATTTTAAAGCTCTCAGTTGAGATGAAATTTTACATACATGATTATTTTGGATGACAACACAGAAATTTAATTTATACCACTGATTAAAACTAATTACTTAAAGAATTACAAATGCTGTGCCACGTTACATCATTTTGGCAAACCTTAGCCAAAATTCTTTAAGGACTGGTGTCAAAACTTCTTTAAAAACTTTTTTTTTACGTTTCAAAGCATTCAGTTGAACTGAAATTTTATAGACACGATTGCCTTTACGACAATATGATACACTTTAACATAATAAAACAACTACCACTTAATGCTGTGATTCTTCGTCACATGTATATATATATATTTATATTAATTGTAGTTATTTAATAAAAAGTAGCTAAACAAAATTTTTCTTTTGTTGATCTAAGTAGGAACCAAAATGCGTATATGAAATATCTTCCATATTCACAGACTTCAAATCCTGTAAACATCGCATTTCCCAAAGCTCTTGACTTTTCCCTTAATTTAATGTCCCTGCCATCCAAACAAGCCGCCCACCATCCATTTTCATCCATTTGCCGCTACCGCTAATAGTTCAGCCAATAAAATTAAATGTCGCAATGTCACAAACTCCTATTTCGATGCAAATGCAAAACAAATTTTTGCATATGGCTGCCTTAAAGCCAAGAGATTAGCCTATTGTCAGTTGAGAATATTTGCTTTTAATTAAAGAACATTTGCAAATTTTCCTCTTTAAGCTCAGAATTTCCAATTCCTGAAGTTGTTGATATTTGCTAATGAGAGGCATTTCTTTAAAGTCACCTTTTTCTATGCCTTAAAATTAATAATACATACCTGAAAGCCTCTTTGTTTGTAAAAAGGAACATAATCCCCTTCTCTGCATACTTTTCGTGATGTATTTTAGACGTTTATCTCACTTTTAAGTTGTTTAAGTATTAAAATGTTAAAAAGTAGACTTTAAATTAACCGTTCCGATAGCTTTGTGCCATATCTTGGTTGGTTATTTGAGTAATTAAGAATTGTCGTTTCTAATGAGTATACTGTTTTGATGGAACCCATGCATTGTTTGATTCAACGTGAAGAAATAGTTCTAATGTAAGCGAAGAAATATGTAAATTATTCTTATTTATGATTTTAGTTTTGATTAATTTATATCGAAGATTTGCTGCATTAGATAATATAATGCTTAGATTACATACCTTACAGTCTTAATTCTAAAATTTATAGTTAGATGATATAGAAAAATGTTTGGGCAACCTCTTTTTATGTATAATAAACTAGGCTGGGTATTTCCTCATGACAATATGGCGATATTCCGGCTGATGCGCTGCTACCAGACTGACAAATCCCAGAGATTGTACGGCAGGGGCGGGGAACCTTTATGGATCAACATGCCCTATTTTCAAGGACAAAAAGTGTTTAATGAGGTATAGACTTTGCCGTCAAGTAATTTTGACTAGATATATATATATATATATATATATATATATATATATATATATATATATATATATATATATATATATATAAGGTTATATATATAAGTATGTTGGTTGCTGATATAACATTTACGGGAAAATATTAAAACTAAATACCAACAAATACAAAAACTGTATTTCTACTACGAAAAATATCTTTTGCACTGTATAGTTATAAGTAAATCTTTTTAATTATTTGTGTAATTCACCAAAGTTACATTAGAGGGAATTTTGCTGTTGTAGATTAGATGACACAAAATAACTTCTATATTAGGATTGCAGATATTAGTTTTTGTTAATACTTGTTGAATTTGAGGCATCTGCCAAAATGGTTTTAAGCAATTAATTATTTTTGCTAAGTGGCTCACTTTTTGACTAGAGGGTTTATAATTTGTTTCAAAAATATCTTTTTACAGACGATTCTCTGTATACTCACTATTCCAGATCATAAACCTACACCACTCTGTCACCTTTACTAATTATGCCGTCCACCAAATTTGAAATTTGTAAGTTACACTAAATATCTCGCACTTTTTGTTCTTTGCTAAAATAGTCATGTTAAATAACATTTAAAAATCATAAATATAACATACAGATGAACCTTAAAACACAATGTGTCAATGAAATTAAATATGCCAAGTGCGTAGACAAACTCTTATATCATAAGCAA
The DNA here is from genome assembly GCA_019973955.1 of Trichonephila inaurata madagascariensis. NCBI lineage: Eukaryota > Metazoa > Arthropoda > Arachnida > Araneae > Nephilidae > Trichonephila > Trichonephila inaurata. The sequence goes on along the minus strand of BMAV01017179.1, from coordinate 9,598 downwards.
CAGTCCACGACGTAATCTAAAGTAAGACAATAACAAAGGATTGTGGTCCCTGCTGCCCTGCAAAATGCAGCACTCGTATTTGTTCGTACTACTCATGTGAAATTAAAATTTTTGAAGCCAAATGCAAACTATCCTGATCGTACTGGCGTGCCAAAAGTATTGTGTTGCGTGTCAACAATGGCAAAGCGTGCCACTGGTTCAGCTATCCCGATGGTGGAGTACAGAGACGCCTCGGAATCACGTAGGAATACAGGGTTGCAAATTCCGTGATTATGAGCTACAGTGCAAAAAAAACAACAAAAGAAAGCATCCTGAAACAGCAGCACATTAATGGGACAGAAAATATTTTATTGTAAAGTTGAACTACGAAAGGTGTTTGAAAAGTGTATGACTTTTTCTCTTGGTTCAGATAAAAAATTTGGTGGACGACACCCCTGTTTCCTTTCCAGTTGAAGGAATTTCTCGAATCTCTGCAGCTGCTGAGAGGATACGTGACGTGTCAGAATCTTCTATGAACGTATAAGGAATTCCAAGCAGCGCCCCTGTGCCATGTATCCGACTACCCTAAAATCATTGATTTTTTCTGCACTTACAATTTTTTATGATTTTATTTTATATGACCATCTTAAGGGCTTAATAAAAATACCAAACTTTTATTTTCTATCTACTAGAACAAAAACTACAAGTGCTTTTGGTAATAAAAGAAGATGCCATATCCTTTACACAAGATGTCAAACTTAAAATGCGTTTTACTCGAAATGAGTTTTTTTCGAAAAAATTCAAACGGAAACAGTGATTGCTCTCAAAAAGTTTTGAAACTAATTTGCTGAATTTTTTGGTGAATGTTTCTTATAACAGTAGAAGTGTTTTGACGTTCGGATTTATCAATAACTGTTTTATTTCCAAATTTACAGTCCTTACGTGAATATAATCACTGTTTTGAAGCAATTTCATATGCGCAACAACTAAGATAGAGTGCCTAGTTTTGTAAAAAATTAAAATATCTATAATCCTTGAAAGTCATCGCTCATGAACAGCAGTAGTACATTAAAAATTGAAAATTTATTCAAACCTTTTTTGGTGCTGGTAGAACGTAATCCGTTTATGTTATTTTTTGTGCATTTTCACCGGTGTTTTCCCATTTTAATAATAAATAAATTTTTCTGTTTTCAATTTTGTATGATTTTTCTTAAAAATATATTCAATAAATCTAAAAATCAGCTAAAAACTCCCATATCTCCACTTTTCAAAAAAATTGTCGCAAGTAGTCAGATACCTTTTACTCAGATGACTTCTGGCCGCACTCTGAATATCTGTTGTAGTAAAATTTCATTCAATAAAAATTTTTTTCTCCTAATGATGTGTGGTGTTTCTGTTTTTTTCTCTGCTTCTTTGCACTATAGCTCGCAAACTACAACATTTGCGACCCCTGCATTCCTATGTGATTCCAAGTCTTCTGTAAAAATTCCCCTAAGGTAATATCCTGCAAGTTTGTGTGTCTGGCAACGAATCACTCCTATTCCTTTTCTTTTGTTAAGTTATTGATATCAAAGTTTTCGATTCTACCGAAAACATTTTTATATCCTCGCATTCTCCTGATTTAAAAAGCATGAAAGCACTTGAATTTCTGAACTGGAACATATTTATCTTTTTACCTCCTTAAATTTACTATTTTGGAGTCGATTTCGTAAAAACCAGTTCTTAATGTAGTTTCTGCTCAATAAAAAGAAACATGCTTTCTAAACATCAAAACCTGTAGGTTTAATTGTAAACAAAACGGAAATTCTTATCAATAACAACACCAAAAATCCCTTTTCATTGAAAGTCGATTTCCGCAAAAACCTTCCACAGTAGATGTTACTAACAAAGCTAGATGTTTGCCAGATTCTCAAGTCTGCATTTGAGATTTCAATAATCCAGAGGGTTTTTCTATAACGCTTTGACTACCCCCTCTCTTGGGAGTCGATTTTCGAAAACCCGTTCTTGCTCAGCTCATGAGGGCAACGGGCCTACCAGGCTCATCCTAGCATACGTGACCACAAGTGCTTCGAGGCATAAAGCAAATGTCCCGATCAGGTGGCCAGTCTGGAAGCGAGCCCAGTGCCCAGTCCCTGCTAAGCAACCTTGTACTCATTTATCGACCTACTAGTAGGGATGAAAGAATGAGTCTATCTTACCCAGTCCAGGAATAGAACCTTCGGAACCTGTGGTGTGGAAGCGAAACGCTACCATTTGACCACTGGGCCTTAAGATCCTTTCTGAAACATAGTCAAATTAAAAAGATATCGCTAAAATGCAAAGTTAACAATGTTTTCTAAACATGTGGGGAAGCATATACGCAGATTTGGAGATTTTGCACGTAGCCAAATACGTAAATCCTCAAGCAAAAGAGTTCAGAAATAAATAAAAAATAGAAAAAAATTAATTAAAAATAATTTTGTACCCTTTTTTCCGCTAAAATACATGCTTAAGGCTTTTGTGCTTTTAATTGTGCAGCTCTTGGGAAAATTCTGGAAACCGATAGAATAAACTGCCAAACTTGTATAAACTCTCAATATTAATAAACATACACAATATTCGAATTTACTATAGGGTGTTACCGAATTCAACCGACAGATCTCAGAGGGCAGCAGTAATATGCACGACAAATCACCATAAGAACATGGGTTCGCAAAACCCTGCTTCCGGGTCGCTCGAAATTGGTGATAATTGCAAAATGTCGGGGTGGATGATGAGCCTGACGAGGAGTTACACCAATCGAATGCTTGGATTTGTTGTACCTCTTTGAATCCTGTGGGTCAATTAGCCGATCATATTCAATGATGTTATGTTTTCCAGTAATTAGTCCAAGTCCATCCTTTTAGTTAATTTTATTTATTGGACGAAACACATAGAATACATCACACACAAAGAACATTACGTAACACCTCCTGACTCTACAAGCCAAACAAATTATATATACACTTAGCTGACTTGCAGCACCATCTATATTTAAAATTGAATTTACAAGAGGGATATACAGTGCCATGTTTGGTAAAAAGAAACATGAACGTATGCAAACTTCCACTTATTTTAGAAGAATAAAAACAGGAGTACCTGCAACTGTGCCACTGAAATTATACGGTGTGTAACCACCTCCATGCTTCTTATCCCGGAAGGTAGATTGGACGCTGTGGGCCTGTTACTTAGCCTCTATGCTCTTTGAAACCTCAATCCTTTGGATTTCTTCAGGGGCTATCTGAAATCACTTATGTATGAGACGAAGTGGCTACAGTGGAGGATTTCATGGCACGGATCGTTGTCGTTTCATCTGGCATAGACAGAACACCGGATTTGCTTATACGCGTCCCACAATTCTTTGTCCATCAACGTCGACTGTACTTCCACCTAAGCGAACGTTACTTTGAATGATTCCTGTGAAAATCATTTGTCGTTGCATTTCTGATGTCGAACTGTAATGCATTGTTCGTATTGTTAACATGTTTTACTTTAAAAAAGAAATGTATTTTTCATTCCATTGGGCATCACCCCCTTCATAACTGTTTCTGCGAATTATACTCCGACTAAACGTGATTTTCGAGTCCCTTGCTCTTATGGTGATTTCTTTTCGTCCTGCCTTTACTATCACAACTCTGAATTTGTCGGTTGAATTCGGCAACAACCTGTATAATATTGCGTTTTTAAAACTTCAAATCATTGCATAAATAATTAATTTTTCCTTTTAACATGTAGAGGGGCAGCTCTTTTAGCGTAGTATATGAGAGAAAACACGGAACACTTTCATACCAGATAAAGGGGACCAACTAGGATAAAAATCAGTAGTATGATAAAATATGTTGCTTTCTACAAGATAGCAAAGACAGAATATAATATTGTGGGAATTCTTATATATCTGAAAAAAATTTACAAATTTGAATCCTATTTTTCAACATTAAGGATAAACAGCACTAAAATTAAAGTCTAAAATACTTTATATGAGTAGTTGGAAAAATATAAATTATACTAGAAATAATAATTGATTTGTCTGTTAACTTTTTAAAAGTGTTTGTTTTTTTTAAAAAAATCTGTGTGGTACGCAGAAAATTTATTTAAAGGTATCAATGTTTTAAGATGATTCTTGGTAGTTTTACTTTTTTCTCAATGTGCAAGAAAACAAGTAATATTAAAGATAACTTAAAATTCTATTTGATAATTATATTTAGGATAGATTCGTCTGCGAAGTATGTAGAGGAGAAAATAATGTAGATTTCTTTTATGTGAAATGATGCAACAAATCAACAAATAATAAATTGCCAAATTCCCTAAAATATTCACTGGTTAAAAGCAATGTAGAAATTCGTTACTTAAATTAAACACTTTATTTTGAAATATCGAAACAGTTTAAATAGTAATAACTTGTTTATTAAAAAATAATTCCAAGCATAAATTTCCAAAATGAACAACTTATAAATATATATTTTTTAAGTGTACAAAACATTTAACTTTATTGGAAAATATTTAGCGAGAAATAAAATAGAATAAGTAAATGGCTTTATTAAATATATAATGATTTTACATAAATAAAATTTGACAAATAATAAACTTAAAGAACTCTTCTATTTTTAACTAACACATGTACTGAAAAACAATGCAGTTGTGAAAACACTCTGAATTGCTTATTTATTATTATTTTGCCTATGAGTTTTGATTAAATATAAAGCTGTAAATAATTAAAATAACAAAAAATTCAAAATAGGGCTTGATTTGAAATCTTTGTTGAATGGAAACATTCATCCGTAATTTATTCGAGAAGAAATTATTTATTTATTCATTTTTTGACATTTTCTTTTCACATTGTATTGGATCGCGCATTTAAGACAATTCAATATTTACGAATAAAAAAATTTTTTTGAAGTTCTTTTAAGTTTGCTGAAATTTTACATTTATTTTGCATAGATACCCGTTAATTAAAAATGAATCAAGACATATTTAAATAAACGTATATTTTTGCTTGTAGCGGATAAACTAATTGGATTATAAAAACTTTGTTCGAAATCAAAATTTTGAAAAAAGACTTTGTTTTACTTTAATAAACAATTTATTAATCCCCCCAAAAGTACGTTATAAAATCTTTTTACTACTAATTAGATTTATTTTAGTATTGGAAATAATTGAAACATTTTAACCATAAAATCTATTCTTGCAAAATGCCTTAAAAGAAATATTCACTTTAATTAGGAATTGAGTTAATTAAGATTTTTTGAGAAACACGGTCAAGTATAACTTATTTTTTAAAACTAAAAGAATTTGCTTTTGTACTTTCTAGAGAACTCTCATTTGCTCTAGTACAGCAAATCATGTATTTGAAAGAAATATTGTTTATAATTACTTGTGTTGTTAAAAGTTATAAGCAATTTAATTTTTTTTTCTTTCCAGTTCTTTTAATTAAAGCTAAATGAAACTTTATAAAACATAAGTTGCACTTATAACTATTGTTATAATTGTGAATTAATATTTTTTTTTCTTAATTAAGTACGTTTTTTAAACTTTTCACTTTTAAAACAAATATTTCGATTCCGTTTTTAATTTTAGAAAAATCAGTTGATACACCTACGAGGTATTCTAGTTAAACGAATTTTTATATCGATTTTTGGAAAGAAAAATGTAATTGTTGAAATATAAAAATTTTGCAAAGTTTTCATCCCAGAGAGAATTAACGAAATTTAATTAAAATGCTCTGAAAATAATAGCCCAATCTTCGATACAATCAGCTTTGTTTTGATAGTTGATGCGTGTTTATTCAGTTTTAAAATAACATAATCCAAGATTTAAGACTCAGTCTTTTAAATAACTTTTTACGAGACTGATTTCATTAAACACGATTAAGGATCGCTAATTGTTTCGCGAATGGTTATTTTTCGTTTCTACTTACTCTTTTTGATTACCTTAAACTTGGTACAAATCTCGAAAATAAGTTTTTTAAAATTTTAATCCAAAGTAGAGTATATTCAAACAAATTTTTACAGGATCTGTGAGGGTTTGTTTAGTTAGGTGGCAAGAATTTTATAAAGAACTTCAAAGATAAGGCAGCAATATATTTAAATAGTATAATGGTGCTAATATAACGCCCTCTAGAGAAGTGATAGATACTCTCAGAAAAGAAACTAGAGGTATCGTAATCGACAGTTTACTGTCAAATAAAGAAAATTGACTATAAAAAAGTGTATAAAGCAATATGTAAGCAAATATCTGCAAAGACCGTAGAAAAACAAAGAAAATATTATTTCCCTCCGTATTTAATGCTACGCAAAGGTAGATACAAAACATCGATCGCTTCTGATAAAGAACTGTTTCATCTGTCCTTCACAACTGCAAAATGACGGCACAATGATTTCGTTGATTGATTGAATATTAGCGTCGCACTGTTCAGCTACACGAGGGCTTTTGGCGACGGACTACGTAATTTTGAACCATGGTCAAGTGATGTGTGAAAAGCGTCGGAAAGGTGCAGTTGTTTTGTAAAAGGCAAGTTGACCGTCAGGTGTTATAGGAGGATTAACGAAACCATTTTTTATAGAACCAAAGGCTAAAACTGAAGTTAAATATTATCAGAGAGTTAAGTTGTGAAGCACTTTATCAAAGAAAGTAAACGTCTTTACCCTCAAAGAAACTTTGTTTTTGACCAAGATTCGGCACCAAGTCATACTGCAAAATCAACTATAAAATGGCTGAAAGATAAAAAATGTTTTTCAACCTGAGAAATGACTACCATCGCGTTCTTTGGTTGTGCTCTTTTGCAATATTTTTTATGGGGATACTTAAAAAGACCAATTAAATAACACTCCAAGGGCTTCAAAAAGCAACCAAAGTGAAAGTTGGAAAAACATCCCCCCCTCCAAATGGTTGAAAGAGCTTTTTTGACTTGACTTAAAGATTTATATAATGTGTACAATGTGCTAAGGGAAACCACACCCTGAGAAAATTTCATATAAATAACTTAATTCAATAAAAATTAAGGATAGTCTGAAATTGGTCACGTTATTTTTGAACCATCTGTATATAAAACGTTATGCAATTGATTTTTCATCACTTTTACACAGTTTATCGAATTTTGAATAATTTTTTTCCCTTTCAACTTAATAGATTTTTGGGTAATGAGGAACGCGCGTTGAATCCCCTTGTTCAATTCCTACTATTAGCTCTCTCTATTTATTTATTTCAATATATATCATCTTGTTTAAATTTCAATCGTTATAATAGAAAACATTTTAATGCACTCAATTGAACTGAAATTTTATATACACGTTACTTTGGATGACGATACGGCAATTAATTAAAATTAATAAAAATTAATTGATTAAAACTAATTATTCAAAGAATTACAGACACCGCCACGTTGGCATCATTTTTGGCTACTTAGCGATCATTTTGGTGGACTTGTGTCAACACTTTAAAAGGTTTTTCCTCACTTTTTAAAGCCCTCATTTGAGCTGAAATTTTCTATACAAAATTGTTTTGGGTGACAATACGATACTTTAATGATAATTAATGGAAATTAATTGCTCTTAACGTATCCGACTACGTTCGGAACAGTGATTTTGCAAAAGCGTAAATATAATATAAGTATAAATGGATAATATTTATGATATTTAGTGTCACTTAGATTAGAAAATGTATATAAAATTGTTTTAAGAAAAGTATTACAATAAAAAATTATTTAAGTGCAATATTTGGACAGAAAATGAACATAGAATGACCCATTTTCAAAATATTCTCCTTTTGTGAAAAATGCTTCTACTATAATAATATTTTGCCTGTATATAGCTCAGACCTCTGTACAGAGGCTCAACTAGAATTTTTGAAATATATAATTAGAAGTGGGTTTATCCATGTTTACCGACAATCAGAGGGGAGAAATTTTAAGAAAAAGACGCTGATCATTATTTCAAATGGTTGTAATTCTGAAAATAATGTGAATTTTTTTAAAATCATCATAGTTGAGCCTCTGTACAGAGGTCTGAGCTATATACAGGCAAAATATTTTATAATAGAAGCATTTTTCATAAAAGCAGAACATTTTGAAAAAAGGTTATTCTAAGTTAATTATTTGTCGAAATATTGTATTTAAAATATTTTTGTTAAAATGTCTCCTTAAAACCATTTATACATGTATTCTAATCTAAGTGACACTAGATATCATGAAAATTATCCATTTATGCGCCTTTTTGAAATCACGGTTCCAAACGTAGTCGGATACCTTAATATTGTGATTCTGTCATATGTCTATACTTATTTATATTAATTGTATAATTGTTCGATAAAAAGTGACCATATATATATGTAAAATAAAGTTATTCTTGGTTGTTTCTTAGTAGGAATTGACTTAAAAAAATTTATTTTTATATTACTTGTTTTACTATATAAATCGTATATATACACTGGTGTGCAAAACTTAAGCAACAATGTAAAAATTTAGCAGATAGCCATGAAATTGCAGAAAAGGAGGTCTGGAGATCAGTAGAGGGAACACGTAAGTCAGTAGAAACGTCATGCGTATGCAAATATCAGGAACAAAACGTCCAGAAGCGATGTGAGCGTACGCAAAACGCGTGATGTGGCGCGCTGCTCAACAGTAGAATGAAATGAAGGACGGAGACGCAATTACCATATTCCTGCAAGTGCCAGTGAGTCGTTCGTAAATATGGCTAGAATAAATCATCTGGATGACTTTACACGTGGAAGAATGATCGGAAAGCTGGAGGAGGGGCGTACTGTCACCAGGTTTAGCTGCAGAGTTCGGAATCAACAAAAGTATCGTTTGCGCGCTTGGAAAACGTTCCAAACCACAGGTACAGCTGTTAGAAAGGTTGGTGGGCCGCCCGAGGACAACTGCAGGGGATGACCGATATATTATCCTGCAGGCGAAAAAAGTTCGACAGGAGTCAGCAAGCGCCATTGCTCAGAAACTCTGTACAGCAACAGGTCAACAAGTGTAGCGGTTTACTGTGGGCCTCTCACAAAGGGGCCTGTTTGCCCCCGTCGAACGCTGCCTCCCGTTGAAAGTTGGCCACCGAAGCCACCGTTTACAGTGAGCCAGAGAGCACAAAACTGGATAACTGATCAATGGAGTCGTGTTCTCTTTCGGATAAGAGTCGGTTCAGTATCGAAGCGATTCTCAACGCGTTTTGATTTGAGAGATCGGGACCCGGTTTTTTTCCAGTAACATCAAGGGAAGACATCGTTACGGTGGTCTTGGAGCTCTTGTCTGGGTTGGCATTTATACTGAACGGCGGAACTGGCTTCCCATTTTCGACAGAGGGTCTGTAACCGGGGATCGCATTGTGAGGAGGTACTTCTTCCCCATGTGCGTCTTTTTTCCCAGGTGACATTGGTCCAGACTTCATCTTTATGGATGACAATGCACGCCACATCGCACCTCTTGCTGTTGAGAAGCTGCTGGAAAGTGAAGATATCACTCGAATGGATTTTCCATCGTGCTCCCCAGATTTAAATCCCATCGAACATGTGTGGGGTGCTTTGGGGAACGTATTGCCCACGCTCACATCATCCGGGGTACAACCAACAACTCAAACAGATGTTATTTAGGGGAATAGACCCA